>JASCZW010019192.1:0-23169 GCA_034211315.2 Aedes japonicus
ATTCCGAGGCGTTTTCAGCTCATATAGAGATAGCGATTGAAGGGGGCTCGTGCTTTTGCATGAACAGTTATTCAACATGCACTTCATTTGGAAATTTCAAGAGGAATGCCAATAATGCAATGCATTTCATAAAGATCGAATGCTATTCTACCATAAGTGGTTGGTATCATTCAACGTGGTGATTTATGGCTGAAAAAAAATATTAGTAGGGATGTTCAAATTAATGAATCCCCTGAATGGAACGGTCCTCAAACAGTTCATCAATTTGTTGATTTATGCCAGCTTGGCATTGCCGTTAAAAACGTCCTCACCTACCATTATATTGCTGGTGGTATAATGCAGTCATGATTAATATATAATAACATAAGTGATTTGATGAGTGCCACAGATCATGAATTTATCTTTGAAAACCAGGAGCGCGCTGTGTGCAATTGGAAGCAAGTATTCCTCGTCAGCTCCTGGTTCGATTTTCTTCCTTCATGATTTTACTTGTTTAAATTAATTGCCTAATCTTTGCTAAAATCAAAAGGTTTAAATATATCTACTTACGTGTTATCGTGTGCTATAGATTAACCATCAATGAAGCATAGATATAATCGAGGAGCATACCTGAAATGAAATAGATAGGTGAACAATTAGCAATAGTGAAAAGCTTCGTGTTTAACCATTAAGGCTTAATGATACGTCGTTCGCTGCACTGTATAGAAAAAAAATATTACATGATAAATGCCGAGAATAACCATTGAGACGCGTTGAACATATCAAAAATATTTCGCATTGCAACCTATCAACCTTTCTACTTCATGCCATATTTAAGAATTTGATTTTGTATATCAATATTGTTAACTGTTCACAACGCGAATTAATTCAAGTCGATCGAACAATCATACCAGAAACATGATTTCCGATTCAAACTTTCTGAAACAACATGTGCTTCGTCGAAATTTCCAATTCAAATCTCTCTCCACGCTAACAATTCAAAAACTTTGTCACTCTCCAGATGTCCCTCTTGACGTTGAAGATATATTAACTAACTTTCCAACGGAGCTTCCTTACCCTCTCCCCCTCCGGTCGTCCCAAAAACCGCGCATACTTTTTAATTGATTTTTACACTCGCCCAAAATTGGCACCGCGCCACGTCTCCGGTGACAAACTTCGGTGGCCTTCGGTGCACTCGGAGGCGAAAAAAAAACCTCCCACCAGAATCTTTTGATCATCAATCTCGCTTTCTTCGGTTGGTTCCTTGTTGAGCCAGCCCTGTCTACAAGTCACACGCAGGCTCGTCACGCCAGCTGTCAGAAGCCAATAAATGCTGCGCCCGGCTGCCTCGGGGAGTGATTTTCGCTTTCGAATGGCGAATTTATGCTAATTCTATTGACGCCCGGCCAGTCCGACGTCGTCGTCAAAGTCGAAATCGTTTGAAATGGAAAATTAATTCAGCGCGAATAGAAATTCTAAAAAATATATATAGTTATATAAAGAAAATACCCCAAATCCCGTTAATCGAATCCTACTCGATAGACGGACCGAAACCGGTCCAAGGCTCTCGAGTCTTGAGGGAATTGTTTTCGTTGGTCGCCTCGAACTGCTATTCACAGTTATAGTGGTGAGTTGAGGGAAGAAAAAAAAAGAAGCTAAAGTTGTTCTGGGATAAGTCTCCGAGAACAAGTGGACGTAATTTGAATGGAAATGGGGTCCATTAAGGCCCGGGAAAGGATCAATGACCGTTTTTGGTGGATTATCGGGGACCGTAATGGATTTCTTTTCGCCGTCCCAAAAGCGCCCAACGATTGGTTGATGATTGATGAAGCAGTTATTTACCGGAATGATTGATTGGGCCCAGTTCGCGTTCCGTTACACAAACATCAGATCATAATTGGTGCTGAATCAGGACTCACTCAGGACTTAGGAGCAGGGGGGAGAACCTTGTACCACACGACTGGAAAAATCTCATTTCATGCCGCAAGGTTGAAGTTAATTGAAATTTATTTACGCCCCCACTGATACTGACACTCGGAACGTGGCTTCTGTGCCACAGTGTAAGAAGCAGATCAAGAGCCGGGACCGAGTGCATCCCAGCCAGAGGCAAACAGTTGGCAACATATTAGAGAATAAATTAGACAGCTTTTTATTACGATCTTATATATGTGTTCATTAAGGCGAGGGAATATCTGCTGCCAACGAGGCCACACACTATAGTTACTCGGGGATGCTATTTTGTTTTTACCTCGGGTGCGAGCAGAGTGCATCATCTGGTGGTTGGCTCGTTGCTTGATACCTATAGGAACTCGGAGTCTTACATAGACCAGGATGCTGTTGCTCTTCGATACATGTACACGCGGGCGCCCAGTTTGCCAGCCCGATGCCCTGCTGATGGTGGGATGCTTTTGTAATAAATCACGTTGATTTATGGTTTTTTAAATTTGAAAACGGTAAATTAAAGGAAGAGCTCGAATGGCCAGTGGAAAAATTACCATCTTGAGTTAGGGTTTTCTATGTATATTGGCCCACGTCGGCGGTGGCTTATCGGAACTGAACATTAGTGAGATGGCCCTAGGGGGGTTTCAAAACATTCGACAAACTAAAATCCAGCTTGTCCATTAGTACAGTAAGCATGTACATGTTACAAACACCAACAAGCTCGCTGTATGCAGTGGGAGCCCAAAAATTCCAGTGTATTGTGAATTTTTGATCTTCAAAATACTCTGCAAGTGTAGAAAAGTGGAGATCCTGCTAAATGGAGAAGACAGCCGACAGGATTCCAACTATAGACTGTTCCGATAATTATAAATACAGTAATTATTAACCGTCAATTAAAAATACGTGCAGCATTCAACCAATATAGTGGAATTTTTTATATTTGCAACAAATTTTGTCAAATGTGGCCGCTCCTTCTTGATATGACCAATCAGTTCTAGCCAAAATTTGTCCAAACCATTTCTTTTTTCTGGAATCCGTCACACAACGTCAGACGGCATTGAGCACAGCTGCCCAAATGCTTCTTTCACCATGTGTTAACACCCTTACAAATGCAATTTGCCAAACTTCAAACACATTCGCCACCACATGAAAGATAAGTTTATTTCTGGCATGCGTCATCTGTTGCAGCCGTGTAGCCAGATCTTCTAAGGGCATCTTCAACGGTGGTACAAATCGTAGGTTTGGATTTACTTGTTTAGACCAAACGCAAAAACATCGCTGCACCGGTGTTTGTAAATTTTGTTTTAAACCGGATTTATTTTGCATAATTTCAGAACTTATATAAGCGTCTAAGTTTCTTACTGAATTCACTCTTTAAAAACTGAATTTAATGAACTTCCGAATATCTAACAAGATTGAGTGGAAATATCTATAATTAACATGCCAGAAATTGATTAAACTTCTCGGCAGTTGAATAAAATAATTGGAAGTTTCCAGATAATCATGAAGTTTGCTCGCTGTCTTTCGAGAAAAGAAATGGTGCAACTAAAGAGAAGTTCATTGGATAGCCGAAAAATTATTAACCTTTCTGGAAACTTGGATGAACTTCCAAAAAGTTTGCTGATCATCCATGGAATAGGAACAACTTTTTGGAAATGACGGGAACTTAGATTATCAGATTTCGCTTCCCAGAAGTTGTTTTAACTTCCAGCAGGTACATATTCTGTGATAAAAAGCAGAATAGGGTACATGTCCCTTGACTCAGCCTAGTATGTAACAATCGATTACATTTTATACCATAACTCATAAAGTTTTTCAGCTGGAAACAAAATTTAACTAGCTATACACTTCCAAAGATATGTTTAATAATCCATCTGGTAGTATTTATCACGAAAAGTTACACAACGCATTTTATAAAGTCAGAAACTTTCAAGGGATATGGATGTTATGTCGGTCTGTGGGCATCAAATTGGGTCTATTCATGGATGCAAATTCGTCTCATTCGATAGATTTGTTATTGAATGTTCGTTATGTACGCTTTTTGTCAATGTTCTGATTCAAGGCGTTCCCAGCTGTTTTCGCTCTACCCAGAAAACAATTTTACTAACAATCAAACTTTACTTAAACTGCTAAGAAACACTTAAATGGGTTTAACATATGATTTAGCGGTCATTTGGCAATCAAAACATTGTAATTCGCTCTACACAGATTTCGTTCCTTTAGTTTGTGTTAAGATGAGCCATATGAAATACATTCAACTAAATCTCAGACATTGGTATTGTAAATGTTACCAATAACAACATTTTTACTACGCTTTCAATAAGACAGGCCATTATTGGGAACCTAGAAAAAAACATGTCCCTAACATTGGGTCTACAGTTTTCATGTTAAATCATTGTTATTTTACCTATGTGACCTGTTAGTTTATGACGTGTGACTATTTTCTGTACATCTTGGCTGCATTATTCGATTTATAGGCTCAATTTCGGCAAATTTAGATCAATCGCAGAGCGTGTAGATAATCTGTTCAGCTTAACCAATGAAATTATGGTGTCTTAAATGTTAAGGAAATCGAAAATTTCGCGAAAGTGAGCAATTATAAATTCATTAATTATGTCTCAATTGCTTTGAAATAGATCGGTCATTCTTATAGCAACATGATTTTGTTGATTATCGCCGAAATAATGACATATTTGGTACATAGGCCGAATCAAGGAGCTAGGCTAACATTACATCCCGTTACCCTATCACAAATATTACGAGAAATTGAAAAAAAAATCTTGGAAGTCATGGAATTTCTGTGGAAAAGTTAGCACTACCGAGATGTTGTTTAGCCGCACAAGAACTTTTTATGACCTCCAAGATTGTGAATAGGTGGAATTCTATGAAATTGATTAAAAAGTAGTTGGTTTATTTATTCTCGTTTTGGTTGGGTACGAAAAATTATCGAGTAGTAACAAGTTTAAGTTCTTTTTAAAACTCAAATACCCTGAACTTATGGGATGTTTTTGGAACGGTTGGAAAGTTTCTCGATTACCTGGAAAGATCCGTGAAGTTCTAGGAAGCTCCCCAAACTTATGGAAAAATCCTTCGAATGTTTCGCAAACTTTTTAAATGCTCAAAAAATCCAGTTTCCTGTTTATCTGGGATGTTTTCTGAAGTTCTTGGAAGATCTCAGGACTACTGAGAAATTTCCGGAATTGCTGAATCCTTTGAGCATCTGGGAGTTTTTTCGAGCTTTTGGAAAGTTCCCTGAACTTTTGGGAAATTCTCTGAAGTTCTCTGAACGTTTGAGATGTTTGCTGATCTTTGGGGGAGTTCCATGATCTTTGTGAGCATTTCCTGAAGTTCTGAGAAGTTTTTTGAATTCATGAGAAACCCTGAACTTCAAGGAAGTTTCTTGAACTCCTACATGTTCGCTGAACTTCTAAGAAGTTTTGTTTATATTTTTTTAGTCAGTTCGTTTATTTGTTAGGCTCAGGCGTGTGTAACACTTTACGGTGCCGATATTCAATATTGTTATACATAAAATTTTACTTTTCGATATAAGCAAAAGTGGGATGCCAATTACTTGTGTCTAGCTCGAGGTGAATGGTTCACATTTTCGTTTGGAAAGGGCTAGGTAGGTAACTTATTTAAGCCATTATTTGCTGCTTTTGGTTGCGACATCTACCAAATCCTTGATCCCTGTAGCGCCTTTCAGGAACTAAGCCACAGATGGGCGACCACAGCTTGCTGGACAGGTACAAGTAGCACGGAAACAAAATGAAGGAAGTTTTGTACATGTCTAGCATTAATTTTTCATTAAATTCTAAGAAGTTCACTAAGACTCTAGGAAGATCGGCAAACTGTTGAAAAGCTTCATGAATTATCTTGACAGTTCTCTATTGGAAGTTCTCCAATTTTCTGGAAAGTTCCTTGAACTTTTGGGAAGTTCCCTGAAATGTTGGGAAGTTCCCTGAACATCTTGAGTAGTTCTATGAACTTCTGAAAAATGCTCGAAATAATTTGATAAGTTTTCTGAACTTCTGAAAGCCCCCTGAATTTCTGGATAGTGACCTGAACTTCTGTGAGCAACCCTTTACTTTTGGAAACTTCCCTGGACTCGTGGTAAGCTCCCTATATTTGTGAACAATTCCCGGAATTTCTAGGAAACAATCTGAATTTCAGGAAAGTTTAACTTCTAGGAAGAACCCTAAATTTCTGGAAAGCTCCACGATTTTCTGGAAAGTTACCTGATTTTATGGGATGTCAGGAAGAGTAGCTAAACCTCGGGAAAGTCTTAGTAAAATCTAAGAAGTATACCGAGCTTCTGATAAGTTCCCTGAGTTTCTAAGTGCACTGAATTTATAAGATTTTTTTCGAACTTTTGGGAAGTATTTTTGTCCATCAGTTTCTTCACTTTTCCGATATTGGAGTACGTAAATACTGCGGGCTAAAAGTCTTAAGGACAGATTTGCAAAAAATCGTCGAGAGAACTAGCTGAGGACATACGCCAACATCCGTTAGGCTGCAGTGCACCTATGTAGCACTAAGGCCAACATATCCAGCTACATCGCAACAGCTGGAAAAAGTCATCAGTTGACTCTAGTTGTCGCATAATGTCTAGGATCATATCCCTTGGCATGTTGAAACGTCGCAGAAAGTGCGTTCTTATCGTTTAAATGAGATGCATGCATTCACACACTCACCACCACTCAAACCAATCCATGGCAAAAAGTTTGCGAAAAATCCTCGGTCTCTGAAAAAAAACAAAACTTCTGATCTCTGGATGTTGTATGATTGACAAGATGATAGGTGTTGGTTTGTTTAACAACAAGAAATACTACACCGGTGCGGGGAACGCAAAGTTGGTCTGTTTTAGCTGGTTTTTTTAAGTTTGCTGATGCAAATCAACAATAAAGATGTTAAAATAGACCACCGCTGAAGATGCTCTAAGCGGTACGTTTCGAACAGGCTGAACAATGAGATCGGTGGACCGAATAAATGACAAAAACACTACTCAAATCATTTGAAAAAGGTGTGAGTATGGTTCCTTCTATATGACAAAAATTCCCGATGACTTTTGAGATTCCCGCCTTTTTCCCGCATTTTTCCCGCTGATTTTGGATTCCCGCATTTCCCGATTTTCTAATCCCGATCCTGATGCATGGTCTTTCTCCCGAGCAAAGAAAACAGATTCTGCACAAACGGTGCACCATCAGTGGTCTTTCGATCAGAAAACTGGCTAAGATAGAAGTTGTGAGCGTCAAAAAGTTCAAACCGCATTACGGAAGTATCAACAGCAGTGCGCTTTGTAGATTCCCCAGAGACGTATACGTATATATATAAACCCAGTCCCTACTACCATACAATCGACAGAAAGGTACGGAACTATTTCAAGCGTCATCAGTGCGAGATGTGACGAAAACGATACGTACTTCGGAATGGGCCTGCAGACTCGTCCGAAGCAGAAGCAGCCAAAACGAAGAACCAAACAGGCTGAATCTGTGAAACCGAAGGCTCAAAAGCTGTACGACAAACTGTTGACCGTAAAATCGGGCTGTGTTATCATGGACAGTGAAACCTACATAAAACTCTGCCAGGACTACAATTTCATACCTCGTCGTTGGGAAAGGATGTTCCTGGATCAGTGAAAGCCATTTACATCGAAAAATTCGGAAAGAAGGTAAAGGAGTGTCAGGCTATAGGCTATAAAAATTGGCCAAAAGTGGTGAAAATTGTAGTAGAAAGCACTGTATCAAAGCTTATGAGTAGTGTTAAGGGAAAAGCTAGAAAAATAAAGCAAATTGAAATGAAGATGGAAATAAAACTTTGTTAATAACTTTGTTTAAGAATAAAATAATCAAAAATCGCAATATAGTCTTTTGTATTTGAAAAAAAAATTTTATTCGTATTTTCGGAACAGTCTATAAGGCAAAAAAATATTCACAGTAAAAGAAGAAAGAGCCCATGTTGAGTAACGATCAACTGAAGTTGGGCGATGAACTCTGATAAACAGTTAAGATTGAGTTTGATTGAGAAATTAGGATGATAAACTAACAACGTGCAGCTAAGATTCTTTCATTTTAATTACATTCAACTGCCCATTATTCTTTCAGATTTGAATTGAGACAGTGGTGGCTTTCCAAGCATCTTCAGGAATTGATGCTATGATTGACTATCTACAATTAAGCTGAAACTTGGCTGGCTTCTCGTTTCTTTAAAAATATGCCACTTTGCCATAGTAGTTGTTCGTTTTGGATCATGACTACGTTTTCAAAAGGACTGGTGTAAACATGGTACTGATAGTTAAAGAAAATTTAAAACCAAAAAGGTTAGTTTGATTGATATAATGTCCTGACAAAGCTGCAGACAATGGTTTGCAAATTTTGAAGCAATACACACAGTGAAATAAATTGTGATAATTAAAAGAGAGAGAATAAAGAGAATAAAAAATTACTATCTCAAAACTCGAAACATAAAAAAAAGTCAATTTAATATTCAAGTCCCCAATGTATGTTGAAAACTGGTTTTTGACTGATCGAGGAGATGTAAAAAACAAAATAAGTTATATTTAAAAAAAACTTCACTGTTTGTAATTGAACCGAGTGCAATTTTCACAGCGTATATTTTTTTCCTTATTTTGACAGCTTAAGCTTAATCGCGACTTCATGTATTTTTTCCTATCTTTTATCTCTTTCTCGCAAACTTATCTCGCAATTTCAAATTTACAAATCTTGATTATAAGTTAATGAACACCAAATTGAGCTTCATCAGATTACTCACAGCAAGTACGCATGCAAACTGATGTGATAAATATTCAATATATAGTACAGATTCAGAGTTATATTGATTCTAAATTTTGAGGTAATGGCTGCCGTCAAAAATGTTCAGCGTAAGCAATTGAGTGGTCTTTGTTTTCAGAGAAATCTAAAATCCAACTATTTTATTTGCAGAAATAAAGGCAGACATGTTTCAAGAAAGTTTGCATATAAGACAATTTTGATGAATTTTTTTTCTGTAGCTTTTTAAATGACCAAATAAGAGCAATTTTTCCTACGTAGCTTAGGGTGTCCCTATTAAAAACAGTAATTTTGTATTTCACTGATTCTATAACAATAATAGATACAACTTTTGGGTTGCCGAGATCGTCGCTCTCGTATGTCAAACAAAAGTTAATTTGGTTTTTGAAAAAAAGGAGATTTTTTTCAAATGTTGATCACTCTAGTTGAGGCAGACAGAAAAATATTTTCTAACTGAATTTGACAAGATTTTTATTTTTGCGTTTTGTACCTGGAAACTGAAGAAAGGTTATTTTTTTAAATTGAGTAAAATACATTTGAAAAGGGCGTAATTTTATGAGAAAATTAAAAATAGATCAAAAGTTACATCTTAGTAAGTTGTTTACAAATTAGGAATAAAAAGTTAGAGCAAAGAACTACTTTTAAGTAGGGGCACCCTAATTTATCTAAGGAAAATTGAACGGAATTGGCTTATTCAAAAGCTACAAAAAACGTTTTTTTTGGTAACGCTGCTTCAAATTAGTTAATGTATAGTTTTACCAAAGAATGCTTACCTTTATTTCAGCAAATAAAACAGTATGTTTTAAATTTTAACAAACATAAGAACCAACCAACAATCCTGAAGCACATCATTTGCCGCAGAAGGTTGTATGCGAATACCTGTTGTATTGATTGGATTTTTTATGATATCAAACATTTCCAAAGTGAATCCTGGAAAGTGTGAGCTGTTTTTTTGCTTCTACTATAGGATTGTATGACGGCATAAATTAATACCCTGTTCCATAGTGGTAATTTGTAAGTCCATGTATTGTGCCTTGCTGAAATCAATTCAACATAGGAAGCTGATTGCCTTTTCGGGAGACATTAATACAGCGTTATCATGATTGGTGTCAGATGTAAATGAGTCTGCAGGATCGAATTCTGTATTTTTCGCATGTTTATCAACTACCTTTCCAGATTACGACGACCTTCTGCCCTTGCACTTGACGCCGCTGCGAATCCCAATTTTTGGGTGGTAAATTTTGATTTTATTTCCCACAGGCGATTCTGCCGAGTTCTCTTGCAGCTTTTGGAGAATGGTTTTAGTTTCCTGTTCCGTGAAATTCACTACAAAAGTCGCATTTACGCCCATCACTCTGATTTGCATCTGCTACCGATTTAATTCACCATGACATTGTGATCTCATCAACAAGTTCTAACTAGCGTAACTGTGTTTCTTTCTGAACATTAACTATGAAACTGCACTGCTAACTGACAGTTGAGCTACTATGATCAAACAACAAAAGAATCCAGTAGTGAAATTAGTCATCAATAATATCGGAAGTAGATACCTTCATCAGGACAGTTTTCCTTAGATATATTAGGGAGTTTTTTGCTTGTATTATTTTTCTAAAGTCAATGCAAAAACAACTTTGTTCAAAACTTTGAAACAAAAAAGAAAAAGCTAGATTACCGGTTTTTGTGAGGACGCCCCAAGCTACATAAGAAAAATTGCTCTTATTTGGACACTTAAAAAGCTACTGAAAAAAATGTGAATCAATCGCTTAAAATGGTTTTTGGTTGGATTTTTGATTTTTCTGAAAACAAGGATCTCCTTGGTCTTCATTCACATTAAAAGAAGAGCCTAAGTATTAGAAACAACTTTGTACAAGACAATTTTGCCCAAAACTTCAATCTCAGGTGGAAAATGTATCTTTCAAGCTAAATGAGCATTCTGGACCACTGTTCATTGTAAGCAGCTTTGATCCGGGTGCTAGAAAGCTATACTGCAGATCCTGCAACTTATTTCAGAGTGTCTGGAGAGTCACAAGTCACGAGTCACGTGAGGTTATTTTCTCATACAATAAACCACGCATGTTAACATTACCGATATCATTTGGATAAGGGTACTGCAACACACTTCCAGATTTGGAAATGTAAAACTTCCAAACTAGGCACGTATTTAGTATTATTTGTAAATAAGATTATTGTATGATCAGATAGATCTCACCCACGGCCACCTCCTTAATGACATTGTATTGTTCATTCGTGAAAAGGAAAACGTTGAGTCGTGTTTTACATCAAGCACTCGCAATAAAATAAGCGCAAAAAGTAACGTTGCTAAGCCGTCCGTTAGATATGCAACCTGCATAACAAAACTCTGTACACCACGTGGTGAATGCATCTGATATTATGAGCCAACCTATGTCTTCCTCTGCTGCTAATGACCATCAAATGGCCGTTTTCTACACTGCACTAATTTTCTTTTTTTCACTCCACCCTATTCTAATAATCAAAATCCCTGCTATGAGGCGACTCTTTTCATATCGATTTTTTTTTTGTACCTCTATTATATGGATCGTACTCTGAAGGTGGAGGCAAACAGTTGGTCATACCTACCTACAAACGGAATAGAGTGAATTAGTCCACCGATTTTCCTGGAGCAATTGAATTTCTACAGTACCCCTTGAAAATATGTATCTGTCACAAGAGAGATTAGTAATTTCCCTTTAATTCCAACTACCTTTATTACTTATCTTGACAGATACGCGTATGTTGTCTGTGCAAACTTTCTTCTCATTTTATAGTTGCATGTATTCCACTGAATAAGCTCACATTTACCAGGATTCATATATTCTGACAACAATAACAGTTTAAAATTTCAAATAAGTATGGTAAGTGTTGATGATAAGGCAACTGTAGCTGCGGTAGGAAGACCAAGGTTTTCATCAATGATAAGACATTTAATTCAGAGCTGTACTTAACGGAATATTTCCAAAAGCGAATATAGACATTCATTTGCCACCACAATGAACCTGTCATGCGTTGGCCAGATCTTGTAAACTGTCATTACAGTAAAACAGTGATATGACACCATCGGGATTTTTAAACGAGATTTAGTTTAGACCGAGAGAACTCAACCCACCAAACTGTCCCCAGCACATTTTTAATGTGCGCCCGATGATGAAACGTATTCCGGGAAAAGTCCGTAGTTTGTTTTTGGAAATCGAGATAATTAATTTTTGTTTGTATTTTCCCTCACATAACCTCACATTCCTTCAAGTTAACATAATGTCGAACATTTTAGTTTAAACAGAATAATATTTTTTTTAATGTATATCCGAAATATGCGCAATAGTCTATGTTCCAATTCTAACTGGGCCACACCTTATTAAGTGTTCGCAGGAGCTGCGGAATCTTTTGGAAAGTAACATTCCGAACTTGAAAAAGATTGGATATTCAAATGCATCAGATGTGAGTTCTGAAATCCATAGTTTTTCGTCTAGTCGTCAAGATACAGACAAACTGGCAACTCTGTGCGTGCCAGCTGTGATGGGTTTACAAAGCGTTTGCGCAAAGTTACCAAAGAAAAGGGCGAGAATTGGTTGATTTGTTTTGCTGTTATCCTATTTTGTTTGAGTGACATGTATTGTGAGACACCCTGTACATTACACAGTAAGACCCAGTCTTACTGGGTTGCACCAGTCTCTCAGCCCAAGGCGCGGAACGATGGGGCCATCTTGTTGTCCATCTTACTCTTCAGCAAATGCTGCACTCTACAGTAGCGCAGGACTGTTGAGGTTCCGTTCCACGCTCACGCCTTTCTCCAGAAGTGAAAAACAGTACAAACAAACTATCTAGTGTAGTTGGTTGACTGTTTTCGCCATGGCTGCTGAAAATCAACTAATAATGCTGTCAATTTTTGTCGGTACACAACAGGGTTGCTACGATTGTCAATGCATTTGCAGATTTACCACCAGGTGGCAGGTTAATCAAACCAAATCAATATGCGTCCATCAATGTAAACAAAACACTAAAAACCTAAATTTTCTCCAGAAAAATCAAGGTGCTTTTAATAATCCTTTCATCCCAAAACTTTCCCATTCAACTAGATTGCTGTCATTTTCCCCCATCCAGAGATACGCATCGTATCCACCCCCTTCAAGACTGTCCACATGCGTATGTAGTTATTTACCTCCAATTTCACCTCGTAGATCACCTCGTCAGCAAACATCCCATCATTTGTCGCCCATCAATTTGCAACAGCACGAGCTAATCACTGGATAAACGCGCGCTTAGATCGATCAACATCACGCTCGCTCGTCCTTTCACATCGTCATCGTCATCAGCGTCGTCGCAGTCTTCGACGCGGTGTCTCCTTAATGGCTCCGACTAATAAAACATGATATTCTATTACACCACTTCGGGCCGGACAGCCGCCACGTGGTCAATTACTTCCCTAATCACTTTTACACAACCGTACGCAAGTGTGTGGCTTTATGATGGGTTAGAGAGAAGGCGAGTGTGTGTTCGCCGAAGAGCTGGACAGAGATCGACAATGCCTTAGGATGCAGTGCATCGAATAGCATAAATTATCGGATTTCCACTCATGTTACAATCTTACCACCTAGGTGCGTTTGAAGGTGAGGAAGGTGGCGGAAGGAAGCAACAACTTTGTTTGACTTTGCCGGAAACTAAAATCCGTGATAAAGCTATTGATTCAGGCGGGTTCACCGTGAATTGTGCTACGGTAGCACTTGAAGATGGGCTTCCATTGAAAAGGGAGGCTTCCGGAATGTCGATTACGGTTCATTTTCCCCACAAACAGTAACATCCAAGCTCTACGGATGTCGGCAATTTAAAACTCTCGTCTACATAATTGCCAGTCTCGAACACGCGCACCTCCTGTGAACTCTGTGTTCATTAACAATGACACCACCGGCCGCCGGTCGCAGCTCGCAAGAAGGGGGTGTCCACCCTAGATGCGGACAAGCGAATAATTTAATCCAACCCATTGACCCGCCCCTTCCACTCCCCCCTGATGAAGCTCATGAATGCAGAAAAAATGAAACTCAACGCACATCTGCATCTGCAGCGCCCATACAAATAAAAAGTTATTGAAACCATTACGCGGTTCATTAAACGCAATTATCGGCACGATGGCTTCGAATTTAAGCTCCTCATCCGTTCGATTGGGTCGGCTCCGCAACCCGAAAACGGTTGTTGTCGTTGTTGTTGTTGGTTTAAAGCGTACAATATTTCGTTTTCCTACTCAAGTGGCCAATCGACATGAAGTCGTAAAATCTGAAGGCGACGACGATCTCTCGATGGCCGCGGAGATCCTTCACAGACCGATTTTCAAGTTCAATTTCGGTACTTGACCCTCGACGAAGGGGATGTTGGAATTTTGACGAACAACAATCGCCGCAATTAGTGGGCAGCAGCACCAACAAACTGGTTAAGGGAGATGTCACTTCCACATCCATTCACTCGCTCGTTCGTTGGGGGCTCTGAGGCAGTCGTGCGGGAGTCATTAGAGACCTCAGCGGCCTGTTTCGCTTCGTTGGGCCTGAGAATGTGCGATCTCTCCGAGGTCGATAATGAAAATCGCGTGGCAGCCGTGTGAGAGACCACCCGACCAAGCGATTATTTGTTCAATGCCACTATCTGACGGCCGCCTGACAAGGGAATGGCGGGGATGCTGCAATGCATCACTGCAGCTGTATCTATTAGTAGTGATAGGGATGTGGTGAGGGGGAGGTAATTGAAATCTGATACGGACACCTATGTGGGTTACATCGGATGGATGGCAATGTGCTCACTTGGTGCTGATGAATAGTGGCAAGAATCTGCAAACTAATTGTTTACGCTGATTATGCAATTGTTCCTTGAAGGATGGCACAATTGGTTTACGATTTGTGGTGCACTGAGTTCACAATTATGGACTGAAACAATTGTGGGTCTGTGGGTCTTGCGTGTAATGCGAATGGAAATGATCCATTCATAATCCAGGGTTCAGGTCGTATTTGATTTGATAGTAATTTCTTACCTTAAAGCACCATCCACTTAGAATCTTTACGCATTGTACATATTGTAGCGGTACTATGCCGATGCCTTAGCTAATAAAATCGATAAATCGCTTCAAGCTAAAGAAACAACTTTGGTAGCTCTTCTTGATATTTAAGGAGCATTCGAGAATGCATCCTTTAGCTCAATGTAATCCGCAATGGAAGTTTAGGCTGACCCTGGAAGTGCACAACTAACTATTAGATCGATGAGGGGTATCCTCAAGCAGGAGTCCTATCGCCCTTATTGTGGTCCTAAGTAGTAAACGAACTACTTAAAAGACTAGCATAGCTAGGGTACGAGGTGATTGGCCTTGCAGACGATTTAGCTATGATAGCTCGTGGGAAGTTTGATAAGACGATATCTAGTCGGTTACACACTGCGCTCAACGTAACTTTTTAATGGTGTAGACTTAAATGTACTTAAACGGCTTAAATGTAAACCCTTCTAAAACTGTTATAGTACCTTTTACCACAGAGAACAAACATCGAAGCTAGAGTGCCTTCCATGTGTGAATTTCTGTAACTGCCATTTTAACATTACAGCTTGTTTCCGTTAGTTTAGGTGATTTGTATCTTGATGGCGCCACCTGCGCGCCTTGAGATTTGATAGGCTGTCAATTTTAGTTTGGTGAAACCTAGACTAGGCGGCGCTGATTTTCCAATGGTTTGCTTTTGAAAATTTACACAGTAAATTGGGAAAAAAATGTTCGAGCCTGGATGTCTGTTCTCTGGAGAAAGGAGAAAGCTCAATCTAAAACAGCCTATTCTATTTGGAGTTCAAGTTCTTTTGCAAAGAAGTTTAATACCTTGTTGTTATTTGGATTAGAAACTGAATTGGAACTCCCATATAAAGCTCGATTACCAGGCAACTGGTCGTGAGGATGTCCATACCAGGTATAAATTTGTTTTTGTTAATAAATTTGCTTGGAAACTAATGATTTGTCAAGGAATCTGCAGTTGTGGCCTTAAAACCAAGGTTTTCATCACATCTCAGCCAATGACGTCGATGGTTTATATTGAAGAGTATATGGAAAAACGAATTTTTCCCTTCCTCCGGCAACACAAGACCAACGTTATGTTTTGGCCGGATCTAGCCAACTGGCACTACTCTAAGGAGGTACTAGAATGGTATGCTGCAAACAATGATAATTTCATCGCCAAAGAGATAAATCCTCCGAATTGCCCTGAGCTCAGACCGATCGAAATATATTGGGAAATTGTCAAGCGGAAACTTCGAGGATGCGGTGAAGAAGTGACAATTGTGAATAAGATCGCCAGTACATTGTAACCAGCGACTGTGCAGATCATGATGGTATCGATCACAAGTAAAGTGCGACAGTTCGTTCGGAACGGTGATCAACCACACAGAAAAAAATAATTAATTTTTACAAGCGCGTAAAATTTTCCCTCGTGTAATTCCAAGCCAAAGGAGCGTAAACAATGATATTGTTTGCAATCTTTCATACAACAGGCTTGATTCAGGCGTTATCTGGCTTAATTTTACATGAAATATCCCATTATTTTCTGCCAAATCTGGCATTCCCTTTATGTGCATTAGATAACGCAGAAAATTCAGTTTTTTTTTTATCTGTGCAGTTCGTTCGAAACGGTGATCAGATCGTTTTCGAAAAACCGAAGAACTTTGCTGAAAAACTGTCTCTTATCTTCTGCTATTCTAGAAAAATCAAGGAGTGTACAGAGTTAAACACAGAGAAAAAATTTGAAATACTTGATATATTCAACTCAAATAGCTCATAAATTTTTTTGACGATTTCTATCTGATCTCCCTAAAATTTACTTCTATATTTTCCAAATTGTTCTACACATTCTGTTACCAAATTAATAAATGTTGAATTGTTGAAATTTGCTTCTAGGAGCTTCTTTTTTAACCCAACTCACACAATCCCCTAGTCTATTGTGCTCATTTTGTGGCTGTTGTTTAATGGTTCAAATAGTTTTTCTCAAGATAAATTCGCCCTTATTCTTTTTGTGTCGAATTTCTAGGCTTTTTTTATTTGGTTTATTTATTGATTTATTTTATTTGATTATACTGATTCCCGTTATTTTTTCTTTGTTTTATCCATTTTTGATCAATTAAGTTTCAAAAACTTTTCGTGTTTTGGTTGCTTTCCGACTTCTACTAAATTTTTGTGCAAAACTGATGTTATTTGATGGCATGTTAGTTCATTGTTTTTCATACCAATATCATGAATATTAAAATAATAAAACTGCTAGCAACAACTCCGTATCGAGTCCAACCAGGAGTGTTTAAAAATCAAATAACATTAAATAAAAACAGAAAACCTCAAACCCGTCTTAAAAACTTTGTAAAGCATATTTGAAACGCACACTAGGAATACAAAATCTATCCTAATATACTATCGAACTCAAAATACCCTTGTAATCCAGCTGGATGCATTCCATATCTACGAAGACTAATCATTAACCGCGTAACCAAAAAGAAACTGAAAACGCATTACACGACAAAACAAAGTAATGTAAATCAATGCTGTCAAATTTTAGTAGAACGTTGAAATATATACATGGTGAAACGGTCAAAAATTGGTCAAACATGATAAGGTGCACTTTGACAAAATTTTATTCTATAAATGATCAATCTTTATTTCTTTTTGAAGTTCATCGTCTACAAAACACAGAAAAATGCTTTGGTCAGGCTTCCAATTTTTCAAATGCGAACTGTCGGGCTTTACGTTTTACACCTTTCATAAAGTTTTGTACTGCTGTTATATCCACCTTATTTGACGCTGAACGCCATTCTGCTTTGAACTGATTTTCACATCCAACTGTTTTTTAGTTCTCTTGAGGTTTCTTTTTACGAATGCCCCATATTTTTCAATTGGGCGTAGATACGACGAGTTTGAAGGGTTTTTTTTCAGTGGGTACGATTTGTACACTATTGGCGGTATACCATTTCTGAGCCATTTTTCCGTAGTGGCAAGAAGCGAGGGCTCCGAACACTTTTATAACATTCGTCACGGTTGATTTGGCAAAATTGATTGATTTTGCCAAGTCAGCGTGGGAATAATTTGGATTTTCCTAATGAGCGTGCAAAATTTTGACACGCTGCTCTTCTTGCTTCGACGTAATTTTGGCAACTGAATATTAAATGTCAAAAACAAAAGAAGAGTCCACATTCCGTATGCATACACCTACAAAATGAGGGGTGATCAAGGTTTTGCACGATTTAAAAAAAACTTCGTCATATATGAGTCGACCAAGTTTTGACCGTTCCACCCTTTATATAGAAAAATGAATTTCTGTCTGTCTGTCTGACCGTTATGGACTCGGAAGCTACTGAACGGATCGGCGTGAAAATTTGTATGCTAGCGTTTTTGGGGCTGAGGGAAAGTTATCAGGAAAGGGGGGCTCCCATACAAATGAAACAAAAATTTCTGCAGAACTCCAGAACTAATGAAGCAAATAGAACCAAATTTGGCATGTGAAGGTTTTTGAAGGCAAACCATTTTTCAACGGTAGTTTGAGCCAGTAATTTTTGGCATACTCTGAAAAAGGAAGGAATAGTATGTCGAACGAAGACCAGATCCCCAGAGTACACGCAAAAACGAAGCAAAACCTTGATATCCCAGTGCCGCTGGACGACGAAAGCTACTTTCTCCTGTCCAAATCCCAGCTGCCCGGAAAAGACTATTTCTACACCAAGGATAAATCTACAACTCCTCTGTAGGTTGAGTACATATTTTATTTATTTTTATTTATTTATTTGTTTAATCATCTTAGCTCATCGGATTTATTGTCTACGTGAGCATGAGCTGAAATTACACAAAGAATGATGCTTGGAACTAGCAAACATCCTCAATGTGTAAAAACTGGTGATCTTAAACTAAGGCAATACCGGCGCCGGCCTCGCCCGAATGCAGGTCAAGTAGGGAATGGGTAGGAATATGTTGACGTGATACTCGCTTTGTTGGAAGCCGAGAACACCAGTGTACTTCTACGAGAAATCACTGGGATTTTGGATAAAATGGTTGGGTTTGCAGCCGGATCCGCTTTGGTAAACGGTGTGCTGAATTCAACTGACGTCGGCAGCGAATAAGATATTAAGCTATGTTCCCGATGTATTCTCTGTACAGAGATGCACATTAAAGCTATTCAAATTTTGGCACCGATTTATACCAACAGTAATGATGCTGTTGGGGCCACTCACAAGTGTGGGTGGTTTGTTTCAGCAGAATACAAAAATAAGTTAAAACACCGAGTTTGAGAACCAATTCAAACCAACAATAGGGATGCTGTTGGGGCCACTCACAAGTGTGGGTGTTTTATTTCAATGTGTTCGATCCCAAACGGCACACGACGTGCTTGCTGTTGTTCAGTAGCACCAAACACGCGTCCCCCCGGGAGCGTGTATTGTTTCCACCCATTGCGAGCGGCTAGCATGCAATGATAGCCTGATGCTATTATTGTAGCTAAAGTGGGCAGCGTGAAACAACACTGTCGGCGCGCCGTATCTATGCGCCATTGTAGCGATGCGGTGCGCACGGCACTATTATCCGTACTTCGTGTCACCTATAAAAGCGACACATCGATGTATTTAGTTTAGTGGTGTTTTAGATTTGTAACGTTTCGTTTTGTACCCACCGAGCTGGCACGCTGCCTCTCGGTGGTAATAAATTATCATCAACAAAGTAGTCCGTTGTTTACGTTCGTCATCGTCGTCTCTCAACAAGGAAATAATTCACAACGTAGGGCCTCGTCTCACCCTGGACGAAACACAATGGAATACAAGAATACGTTAAGACCACTAAAGAACTTAAAACTTAAAAAAAGAAGAGCATTTCAAATACGAGCCAAAAAGTGAGACTTCTGCGTCAAATTCAAACAATGCACAGTGGGAAGAAAAGTACATGAATCGCGAAAGAATTCGATAATTCAACTCCAAGTAGCACAAGGTCAGTGAACAATAGCATTTTTACGTAAAAATAAACATAAATAAAAATAAGTAAAAATAAAAATAAACAAACCTACCGCAAAATTCAGTAGACTTTCGACTCCTAGGGAAATTCAACAAAAGAATATGCCTATTTTGACTACCGCAGACCTCTCCGATCATAGATTAATAAACAATATTCAAAAATACGAGGAAGGGGGCAAAATAAGCCCAATATCTTTGTTTTTCGACTCATGCGGTGGCTGCAACCACCACCATTCGATTTCTAGGGAAACACTACATAAGAATAGGCTTATTTTGACTACCGCAGACACCTCCGAACATAGATTACTAGGCATTATTGGAAAATACGGGGGAATTTGGGTAAAATAAGCCCAATATCTCAAGTGAGACTCATTCGATTTCCCAGGAATTTTCACATACAAAATGATATTGTTCACTAAACTTGTGCTACTTGGAGCTGAATTATCGAATTCTTTTGCGATACATGTACTTTTTTTCCCACTGTGCAATGCTTCGACAGTCGAAAACGCTCTCATCATAGCTGTTCGATGGAATCGTGGTTGGAGAAGAGTACCACTCCGTAATGCTCTCGGTGGCACTCGGATGTTCAGTTGAGAGAGAAGCCGCGAGTAGTCGACCTCTCCATTCAGAAGTTTGGCGTTCCAAAGTATGCAGTTGCAGTAGATTGCAGCGATCTGAATACGGCGGGCGATTTCCGAAAAGGCATGTACTGCTCCTGCATATTTTCAAAGTCCAATACCTGTTCTGGTAGTCCCAGGTTCTCAACAATGTATATTTCCGATAAATCAAGCCGCTTGTTAGAACCAGAAGAAACCACAAGGATTGTGCTTATCCTTCAGCTCCAAGTTCATCTGCTATGGCCTTTTCTTCCAGGGTGGCTGATGATCCATCGTCCAGAAATGCGTAGGTATCAACTGAACCATTCTTCCCGTACAACGTCACCGGAAGTAGCTTGTACGACGTCGAAGAAACAGACTGACGATGAATGGTAACGGTAGCGTTGGTGGTAACCACGGGTTGTACTGAAGAAGATCCATAATGCAGAAGTTGATGATGGCGCTTCTGGTAACAAGTCCAACGCGGCAAGAGCATCTGCGACACAGCTTATTTTCCTTCACCAATTTCTAACGTTCGTCCAATGGCAATTTTTTGACAGATGAACAATCCGGACCGAGGCACCAAAGCGGATATTTTCTGCTGATGTAGATGCATTGGCGGAACTAGACAATTAGTCTGGAGGGAGCCTGTCCGAAGTATTTGTTTTCGTTTATAGGAATATTGAAAAGAGCGATGCATGAAGCGTAATTATTTGGGACAGATTATTTTTAATTGATAAATCGAAATTTATTCGAATAATTAGGTCTATTCTGCACCTCGGTGTGTCGAGATGCCTTAAGAGAATCGAGTGTGGTGAATATATACCTCGTATTATCCCGTGTGGTTCAAATGGAGAATGGATCTCACATGAGGTAACTGTAGTTACCTTACTCCACCTTACCCCACTGGTTTCGGTGTCTACTATGAATACTCATCTACCTTCCGGAAATTTCAAAATCCTTGTTCCGTATATGTTGCTGATCTGGCAGCAATCAATTTCGCATTGGTGATTATTTCCGACATGCCCATAGACCATTATTTCATCTTCTCGGATAATCTCAGTTCTATTGAGGCCCTCCGGTCGATGAAAACAGTAGAGGCACCCATCTTACTTTCGTTCAAAAAATAAGAGTGAAGATGTGTGTGTTGGTCGAACGATCATGTAGGATTACCTTTGCATGAGTCCCCTCACATTGCTCAATACCAGGCAATGAGAAGGCGGACTTTCTAGCAAAGGTGGGCGCGCGCACAAGAAGACGAGATTTTCGAAAAAGGAATTTCACATGATGAATTTTTCCCATTGGTATGTTAATTATCGTTAATGAATAAACTTCTATCTCCATATATTGCTTATTGACATTCGTAAGCTTCGAATTTTTTAATCAATCTGGGGAGTCTTTCTACTTAATTGTTCATACAAGAGAAAATATTATGGTGAATTCTAAAAGGCGCCTTTAAACAAAACTCAATTATTGTAAAACCTTTTTGAATAATCAAATTAAAATACGTACAAAGAAAAGTGTTTCAAATCTTATGTTTGCTGTCACTGTTAATTTAGGTATGAGTCTTGGGGTTGTAATCGAATAAATAATTAATAGAATTAAATTATTAGAATTCAGAATTATTCAAGTCTAAGGCGTGAGGATTTTGTTAAGTAGGATTTCAAAGCAATCGCATTATAAGTAAACATAATTAGTAGTATGATTATGCCGATGATGAGGTTTTCGTCAAAACATGCTGTTAAGAAGATCAGCATACAACACCTTACCGGGTTTCTCTCGGAGATTGATGCACTGAAAGTTTATTTTAGTTTATATTACAAAATCGAAAGTAATACTCACTAATCCATTCGTTGTTTTCAGCAACGAAACTGATTTGTTCTTTTTATGAAGATACATTCGTAATTAATTGCACGCGCAACTGTTAAAAGCACGAAGATTTTGTTGACACAGAAAGAACATTCGTACATTGTACGGAAACAATGCAAAGAGTTACGAATATTCTGTCAGAAATTAAAAAGAAACGTCTCTCTCGTGGTTGCATGAAGGACTGACAGATCTACTTTATCGACTAAAAATGTAATTGACAAAAAAAGCGCAACCACGTGGAATTGTCCAGCGTTTTTTTTTTTATTGTTTTAGACATGGGGTTTGAACCTGAATGTTTGGAAAGGGCTGATTCTAAATCCACGGTTGATCTCACTAGGCCATGCTGACTCGTGAGAACAATCTTGATTAATGAGCATTTCACAAACAGGTGTAATGATAGCATTTCACCAGATAAAAAGCATTATGAATGTTTCATGCAATATACGAGACATTTGTTCAATGTACAGAATCCATGTTTTCGAAACGCGTGAAAGCTACTTTACGAAAATAAATTTTCAGTGTGAGTAAACAACGACGAGAAAAACAATACTGGTAAAAATGAGAAGTTGTGTTTTCAAAAACCTCAAATTGGAAATTAGTTTCCATCACATGTGGTCTTTAGGGAATGTCAAAACAGAGATTTAACAACGCTAGAACCATTCTGTGCCTTTGGCGGTATTTTAGCACGATCAAGCGCATACATTTTTGCCACTCAATGTGGCGGATCCGTCTCTGCCTTGAACTACTCCGCATGGGGATGCGTGGCGAAAGTGTGTGCGTTTGCTTCGAAATACTGCTTAACAAAAGCCCTACGCTCAATTTCAAACTACTTGTATTCAATTTCATAACCTGCCGAGCTCTTTCGGACCTACCGATGCTTCTCGTCACATCTTTGGATGTAGCAAAAATTGCTGTTCACTACTGGGATCCCATGATGTTGGGAAGATATTTCCAATTTTAAAACATTTTAACAGACGCGAAGTGATGTAATGTTGATA
>JASCZW010019193.1:0-14151 GCA_034211315.2 Aedes japonicus
AAAAGCACTGCAAGGTACTCAACCTTAAATTTGTCATTCTTTTCGATATGCGCTCGGGAATATTGATAGCTCTGAGGGTTTTCTAAGCTCAATGTGCGTTTGGCTTGGTGATAATCATCACATGATATGAATGAATGGAAAGAGTGGTGAGAATGATTAGAATTGGTGATTTAGAGACTCACCTCGCGTTATACGAGAGAAAGAATTGTCTACTAAGAAGGTAACTTCAGAGGTTTTTTTTTCTCCTGTGTAGTGGCGGACTTTGTATAGTCAAAACAATACATGGAAATAAATATCTACTACCAGGTCCTGACATGGATCAATGAGATAGATGTTAACATTCACCTCATTGGGCCTGGATCGATTCCCTTATCCGCTTATACTGTTGGCTGATTGCGTTATGCACAGGTTATGGTTGTCCCTTTTTGGTGTTATTAGTAATTCTAGGCAGCGCAGTTCCTCTGGATAGACCCTCGCGCAAAACTGGCCGGCTTGTCATGCTGCGGGAGCTCAGTGGGGATTGTTCGTCATTACACGAGGCTGGGAGTCGGTTCCGTTGAGAAAGTGTTACTACAGGTAGTTTTTTCACCCGCTGTAGAAGATCGTGTGCCTGATGGTCACATTGATCATTTTACTATTGATATTAGGTTCGTAGTTGCGGCGCGCTTGGGATCATTTTTGCTTTGGATCCATCCTAATAACATGGAAGGACATTACGGGAAATAGAGCCAACATACATTTATTATCTTTTTTATGTTGTTATATGATAGTATATAATCGCATATGCAATATTATTGTACACTTCTAGTGTTGCAAAGCCTTGTTAACTATTCTCTGGTGCTTTATGTAAGGTTTGAGTACTTGAATTAAGAGTGGTAACTTGGAGTTATATACTCTTATACGTCAATAAAATGAAATAAAATACAGTATTAAAGTAACGCAATGTTGTTGCAGCAGTCCAAGAAATCAGATGCGTATTCTTTCATCACTCGTTCTTCTACTTTCAGACATTCTTCTCTTTTCAGAGAGCGAGTAATGGCGCTATAACCATAAGCCATATAGGGCTAGGACTTTAGTTAATGCTTAGGTCCCAACCGTTTGACGAGAAATGGAGCATCACTAACCCTTCTTAGATAAGATGCTTCCAACGACCATTTTTTTAATAATTTTATTTTTATTTTGTTCTGTGCACCAAACAGGGCTTTCTGTTTAACTATTCTCTCCGACTATTCATTTCCCTTTTCCTTTGATATTTACTGAAGACTACGTGGGTTCCCCGTGTCTTCTTAAGGTAGATACCAAATCCTCCCTATGTCCAACGGTTGCATGGACGTGGCCAGGTGAGCGATCGAGGAGTGTCTTCGTGGAGATTATTGTGTGAAGAAACGTATCAGTTATTTGATCCGTTTCATGGTGACATGCAATGTCTTCAACGAATTATTCCTCATCGTAGCTCCATCCACGAGGTGTGCAAACGTCAATGCTAATGCTAATGCTAATGCTAAAATTGATATAGTTGAATGCTTATTACTGCAAATGCGCACACATATTGATAAACTGTAAGTGTAATAAGTCTAGAATATCGAGGTGCTATCTAATGCGTTCGAGAATGTTTTTTTGGTTGCTTATTTCCTTTTTAGATCTAATGCGTTTAAAAATTTATGCTAAACGACAATTTTCGGCCAAACGTCCATTCGGCCAAACGTACATTCGGCCAAACGTCTCACCCCCGATTTCAGCATGCTACCTTACCGGGGGTCGCGTTGGTGGGCTGCCACCTAATGTACAGTTGACGCAATACAGCGTTTCTTATTCAACCGCTGGATGCAAGAACAGACGTTGTTTGAGCCCCACCTCTATGGTGGACAGACGCATGGCACGCACCTTCCCCATCTAGCCCAAATAACAATTCAAATGCAAATTGGTTTTATTCATGTTTTATTGTAGTTTTATCAGAGCATTATGGAGATAATCTAGCTTTATCAGGGCATTTTCCAAGTTAAGGTGATTTTAATTGATTAACAGTTCTTAAGAGTGATTAAAGAACACTTGAAGAAACCACCATAAAACTACATCATTTATAAGTGTAATTCACCTTATAAGGAATTTTATAAGATACTTGAGTCCCTTCTCAAGACATCGATTCGCAACTTTCATAAAACCTGATAAAAGTTTTGAAAAAGTTTTATGACATTCTTCTTTAAGATAAATGTATCTTGAAAATGCTGCCATAAAACGCTTTTAGAACCATTTGCTTTCTAATAAGAGCACATACTCTTGAGAAAGAACATTATGTGAAAAATAAACAAACTGGACAATGGACGCCCATAGCTGAAAGAAAATATACAATAGTGGATCGTTCAAGCGGAAATTCAATAAAAACCTATCCAATATATTGAATACTCCTTCATCTCAGCCACCAACAACAATTTTTGTTACCATCGCTAGATTCCATTGGATTTGCAGCCTACTGAGACTAACTTATCAGAAGGGTCTATGCGTTATGCGTCCTATTTTTTTGTAACGAATCAAATTAAATGGTGCAATGTGTCGCCAGTTGAAAACAGAGAATCATAACTCATGATTATTGATTTTATGCCAGTTGTGCAAGTTAAACATAACGTCCCAGGTAGTGCGTTATAGCCATGCGTTATCGTATGTCCACCACCGTTAAATCTAAAGTCGGAAGTGGTGCGCTGGTATTGCTCAGTGATCTACTACACATGGCACTTCATCCGACGTTATGCCTGGGACAGACATACAACGTACAGCGTACTCCTTTAGTCTAGTACTCGTTTCTTAGTACTGGATTAAAGTATTTGACAGTTCGTACAACGCTGTACGTTGTATGTCTGTCCCAGGCATTAGGTTTAGCATATAGATCAAGAGGAAAAATCATTTTTCGCTCAATTGATTTTTCCGCCTCCAGGCAATATTTATTATCTGTTATTCTTCCCAAAACCATTGTTAGCATATTCAAGTTAAATTTTCTTTTTGTTTTTTTTTTGTTTTTTATCAACTTAGACTGGTGATTAAAAATATTAAATTATAAGCTGTTATTATGACTAAGAACAACAATTATGCATAGGCACTTTTGATTTGCGCGGTCACATTTTCTTTGTTTATGATGTGCCTTTTTCACACTGATTTTATGGCTACCTTACGAAATACTTGTTTACCTTGAGCAATTCAAACAAGTTTTATTCAAGCGTAACTCATCTTTTCAAGAGTAGAACAAATAAAGATGAACTTATCGCGCTCCTCAAAAAATCTTGTTAGTCTTGTGCAAGAAATATAGGTTTTATTTGCGTTTTATGGTAGTTTTAGATAAAAACATTGGAAAATGGCGAGTATGGCTATTCTGGATTCCCTCGGAAAGGTAGCCATTTTCATAAGTATGCAACAAAATTCTCATTTTTCCAATGGTACGAACAAACAATGCTGTTTAAAATACATTTTGAAACATAAAATGGATCATAAACACTATTTATTTAAGATCTAACAATTTATCAGCCTTGTCACCTAATAGTTGAATTTTCAACTATTTTTTTTATTTTTTAAATAAGTCAATGTTCTAGCAATAATTCAGAGGCGCATTAAAATTTTCGAACTTTTATGTAATAAAACACCAATAAACTGAATGTCGTATGAAAAATTCATCAATTGCAGGCAAAAAACAGATGCATTCATGGTCAATTTTACAATTAATTTACATACGTATCACCTTTGGAAGAGAAATATAGTAGCTTCCACTCAACCATAAACAAAAAATCAGTTTGTTCATAGTTTTAAGTATGTCTTTAATGTCATTACAAGTATGTACCGATAAAACTATCAAGTTTTAAGCGAACCTTGGGAAATAGTCTTGAGAGCCTCCTGTAGTATGGGCCTTTTGGAACTTAAGAGGGTTTTATGGCTGTTTTATCGATGTTATGTAGAATATCTAGTTTTATGCTTGGTTTTATCAAATAAGTCTTGAAAACTTCTTCAAGTGTACCTTAAAATTAAATTTGTTACTTGGGAGCTGAAGTCAGAAGGACTTAAGTGCCCAGGCTGGACTACCAGCTAAGAACGCAACACTTAGCTGGCGGTCTTTGTCCTCTCTTGACCCGTGGAAGCATGAGGTAGGAACTCGTGATGACCAGAGCTATTTTGCGGGGAAGCACGCTCATTGCCAGTCGTCGACTCAGGATTTTGCAGCCCTACAAAAAAAATGGATATGGCCCATGCAAAAAATGCGTCAAGGAGGAAGTGGAGGCCTGCTTATAAGTCACTTGTTTGCGTGAGATAATTAATGGATGTTCCCTTATATGATGCAAAATAATACATGTTTCTTTTAAACTGCGTACTAAACCTATGGTGAAAATGTTATGTTCAGCATAAAAGCATATAGCTAAAATTGTAAAAACAAATTGGTTATTAATGAAAGTTAAAATAAACAAAATTAGGTTTAATTTCTTCGGAAAATAATAATTCCCTTCAGAGAACTCACCTGCCAATGTCAATGAAATTCATAATCGAGAATCGATTGGATTTAAACGGCACCGGTTGCTACTTCACAATCGAAAACTCTTGCGACAATTTCCCAACCAATGGAACAATAAGAAACCCGGCAGCTGCACTGTCACGTTTTGTGCTGTCATTCGTCTTTCCGAGCTACATTTTGGCACTGAAATCAATAAAGTGCCAATCCGAGTTTTTATTCGAACTGAAATTGAAGCCAACGAAAATAGGATTACGGAAATTGAAGTAACTGTAACTTTATCCAGTCATCCTTCGACAGCCGAGAGCAGAAACACGCAATCTTTCACGGGAAAATCGTGTGTAAACTTAATCCATATGGGGGGAGGATTAAACTTTCAATCCTGTCAGTCGATTGAGCTGCTGCACATAAATCACCGAAGTCAACCAAGCAGTGCACAGCTGCATTGTGGCCGATGCAATCCGCTCACCACATACAGAGGGATCTGCAGTTCTCATCAACCGTCGTGGGGACGTGTTACGGACTAAATAGATCGTTCTGTTACACGCTCTATAGTTGTGCTCCGAGAACGGCTATCTCATCGCATGCAGTTAAGATCTATATCGACAGTTCGGTTAAACAAAGCGCACCCCCTCGCTTGAGCAGTAAATGCATCATGCACATTTATTGAGCACAAAGACGGAGAACGCGAGGTTGGATCTCGAAACATTATCTCGCAGGGAAGCCCGATCTCGACCGGTTCGAGTCGGCTTTCAACTTTTGGCCGTCTCTGTCAGTGGGAGGCTCTCTTTGGATTCGGCTTTGTTGATGCGCTCACTTAAGGAGCGCTTAAAGTAGTCACGGCACGCGGCTTCGTTTAGTGTTTGGGAGTCTCTTTCTCATGTTTCACGCTTGCTAGGGGTGGTCAAGTTTTATCTACTCACGGCTGAGTTAAAAATCACATTTTCAAATTATGATTTTCATATTGATAAATAAAATAAATAAAATACTATTTGTAATAAAATAATTTCTGACCAATTACATCAAGATTTGAAATTGTGGAATTTTTTCTGACTGACAAAAATTCTGCTTAAGTTCGAATGAAACTTTTTAAGAATAAAATACATAGCTGTGATTATGTTGAAACATCATTTTTGGCAATACAGGGCCAACTAACTTCACCAGTCTCAACCCCTTTTTCCAAGAAAACAAACCCCCATACCCTATGTCCACCAAGTGGACAAATTTGAACTCCGTTGTCCTAAAGTTTGACCTTCACAGACTGCACTAAGTGAGGCGTCACATAATATCAATTTGTCTTTTCGACGAATGGCATCCTAAAAAAAATATCAATTCCCTTTTCCAATCGAACCAGCAGCCACCAGCCAAGGTCTTCCGGATAGGCACGTTTCAACTGCCTGAGATACATTTAATAACGGCAACATAAACCCCCATGGCTTGCCGGCAGCGTCATGAAATCCTATCCGTTGTGCCAAATGGCATGAATCCTGCTCACAGAATCACCCTCCACCGTACGATGAAATCGATTATCGTTAAGCGCCCCCTGTCTTTGTTCGAGACATGGTTGGTGTAGAGGGGATCTGCCTGTTGGTATGTTTTATTATGGATATGAGCCAACTCTTCACCTAGTTCGGTCCTTATGTTCTAGCTCTGGGTCGTAAGCATAGGATTATGCGGTGATGAAAGGGTCAATAAACCGGGCCCGGTGAATCCCTATCTCATTCCCGGTGCCATAAAACCGGTTGGACGCTTGGTTGGTCGTTGCCGGGAATGGAACCACAACAGGTTGGTAAACAAACCACCTCTCGTACGCTAGCGTAGAATCGTGCAATAAAAACCATTTTAAAGAGAAGTTTGTTCTTCTTTTTTTCTGCACAAACGACACCATCATCACCATCATCATCCTTACGGCGTCGTCGTGGTCGGAGGTGAGATCCTCTTGGGTAATGAGAGTGCACACCGCTTTCGCTACAATGGAAATGAGGGTACTTGGGTGTAAAATGTGTAGTGCTCTAAGGCTGCTGTTTGCAGGGGCCACCAACGAGAGGATTTTAATAATTGATGCTTGCATTCTGGCAGACTCGTGCTGGCCTACCGCACTAGACAGGTTGGCTGGGTGTGTAGTGCCCCCCTACCTGTATTTTGCGGTGACAGACCTTTGAGCAGGGGTGTTTGGGTTTGGAAGGCGACGAAGCAGGCGATGTTTGTAGCGTAAAAGCCTCTGCCGGCCGGTTCGTGGCAGTTGAGGATTTTATGAAGGAGGATAAACAACCGTGTTCGTGTGTGTGATGGAACGTTGACCCAATGCCGTGAAACAAGATGCAATTTTGAAGTTGCAAAGTTTAATGGAAATTGCCTGCTCATGATGGATGAAGACACTTAAAGGCTGTATTCGAAAATCATGAAACACACTCGTTTGTTTGTAACTTTTTAGCGTGCGAGTATAAACTGTAGAAATTTTGCCTGAAACTAGCTAGTACCTACACCAACAGAATTTCAACACTATCAGTTTAGTAATTGTGCCAAAAATGTTATGCACACACTACGATAATCCAACCATGTCACAAAAATGGATCGGAGAACAGCTCGTATGTCATCATTCATCCGTATTCCGAAGTATTGGAGCATTCAAAGGTCTTCAAACGAGCTAACGAGCTAAGATGGTAGTAAGAACTCTTATAGGCGTTAGCCTATCGTTTCGAATGTGGGTGTAAAAAAAATGCGAAATATTCTACTTGTTTTGTGCAAAAACTATGCAACCAACAATATAGTATCATACACACATTTTTCGTTTCGATATGGTCGTCAACTTCGCCACGTTATTCTTCTCATGGGTTGTGCCAGTGAATACGAGCTATGTTTTCATTCAGTGTCTTTCTTTCACGGATAATGTAGCTATTTCGTGACGTGGTGATTAAATTGTTTTTTAAAAGTCAGCGCCCGGGCGCCATTAATAGAAATCTGTCGAGCCATAGGCGGGCACCGTAACACTTCCTAATTGGATGACCCGAAGAGATCTATTCGATTTCGATTAAAATCGAGAAGTACAGGTCCGGCAGAAATTTCAGCTGTCTGTACAGAAAATGGCTGCCGATCTGAATTGCCGTTACATTTTGAAAAAGTGATCAATCAAATCGTACGGTTTCTTAACATAAACATATTGCAACTGATCTATGAAAGGTGCAATAACTATCCTTAAAAATTTGGAAAAACTGATCCGTAGCCTTTGTGAAATGAAATGTATGCACATGATCCAAAATATATTAAAAATGTTCCATAAATAAGTTGTAAATGTTCCTTAAAACAATAAATAAATAACTATAAAGTCACTAAAATGATCCTTTGCAAATAAACTTTGTCACTACACTATATAGGTAGGATCGATAAATAATGTCTCTCTTCTCTTGTTTTGGGCACCATTTTTGTTTCGATCCACAAAGATTGTAAAATTGCGTTATGAACCAGATTAAGAGACGTTCCCGTCCCTTCAGATATGGCTGAATAGATAGTATAAAAAAGCTTTGTGGAGCCTTATTGAGGATTGAAGAACTAAGGTGGTCCGCAATAATCCGGACCCTTCAAAACATGAATAAAACATAAATTTCGCATTATATTTCCGTCGTAGTTGTTTATTTCAGATTCATGTGTTTTAACAATTCGTGAAGACAAAACATAGTTATTCGGTATTTGCATAAAATTTTCGAACTTTGCGCTTAACTCCGTCCATTAGGGTTTGTACAAACTCTTCAGAATTCGTAGAAGCCGTATTTGTCAAAATTTGCTTAAAGTGTTTGATGTCTTTGATTCCTTGCTTCTTTCCAGAAAGCTTCCGCTTCATCAGAGCCCAATATCTCTCGAGTGGTCGTAGCTCTGAGAAATTTGGCGGGTTTGAGGTTTTTTGGTACAATGTTCACTTGATTTGCTTGGTACCACTCCATCACAGTTTTAGCATAGTGGTATGATGCCAAATCGGGCCAGAACAAAGATTTTTCTATGTGAATTTTGATGAAGGGTAGCAATCGCTTCTGCAGACACTCTTTCTGATAGATCTCCTTGTTGATTGTGCCTGTAATGACGAAAGATTTACTCTTTTTGCCACACGTGCAAGTTGCTTACCACCCAAGGTATTTCTTGGGAAATTTCGATGCCTTCTTCGTTCTGAAATGCTCAATTGTAGCATTTCTGGCCATAGCAGAATAAAAAACCAGCCCTGGAAGCTGCTTGAAATCATCCAGGATATAAGTTTCATCGACCATAACAACGCTTGAAAATTTCGTCAAATATTCGCAGTACAATCGTAGAGCCCATGATTTTGCTGCCGATTTCTATTTGTCGTTGTGATTCGGAACTGTTTTTACTTTATACGACTTAAGTCCAAAACCTTGTTTTTAATTTTTGGACAAAACCAGGCGACATTCCTATTTTACGAGCCACCGTTCGAATGGAGAGATTTGGGTTTTTCGTTAATATCCTTTTCACCTTTCGGTCCATGACAGGATCAGCGCGTCCAATGTTTTTGACACTTCTCGGTTTCCTCTCCACCATCAAACGTTCCGAAAATGTTTTGAGCACATCGTGAACAGTGGACTTAGGCAAATCCAATGTTTTTGCAAGGTCCCGTATTGAAAAATCAGGATTTGCCGTACGCCCGTACAAAATTCGCTCGCGCACTTGTTTTTCTTTCGTCGCCATCTTGAATACTAAACATGAAATGTAAACATCAATCATTGTCTTTTCATCATAGACTCTCAGCTATACTACAGTTCATTCCTATGTGCAATATTTCAAAAGTAACAATGATTTGAAGGTGTCCGGATTAATGTGGATACAGATTTTAGAAAGCGACCGATAATTCTAATTTCTAAAGTGTTGCCATTGCGTGGATTCGATTACAATCGAACAACTGATTCAAGAGTCTATTCAGTATAATGCAAATAGATAATGTTGTTTGTTGTTTGTACTGTTGGATGGCTAGCGTCTGCTCGATAGAACTGTGCTGAAATAAGTATATAATCAAGTTTTTAGTTTGACCTTTTTTACGTGCACGAGAGCTCTTAACCACTTTTTTGGCAAACATGTGTCGCAGTGGTGGTCCTGAAAAACGTGAGATCAGCATAAGAAAGTAAGTTTTCAGAAAAAAAAACAAAATCGTAGACCAAAGTGATGTTTCTTTTACAGCAACATATTAACCGCATAGCTGAAGAAAAAAAAATGCTTGTCATTAAGTCTGAGTAGTAGTGCAGGTTAAATTGATTTTCCCATCGAAATGGTCAACATTTCAAAAAATTTTGCCTGAAATTGGGAAAAAGCAGACATAGTTTATAGATCACACCTTAAATTTTACGTGTAATGTATAGTTTTATATGCAGAAAGTAGGTTTGCTTTGGACTATTTTTAGAAGCTTATGGTTATTTATTCAACCTTTAACGGATTATTTTTAATTTTTTTATGTTAAACATCTGCCCGGCAGAACTTTGATTTAACCTTTTTTTTCTTTCTAAAATTTAACCTTTTTTTTCTTTCTATAATTTAACCATTTTTCCTGAGAGCTTTATATATATATATATATATTTTTGCAAACATGGCCTCAAGCAACGTGAGATCAGCTAAAGTATGTGAGAAGAAAAAAAATCAGAAAAATTTTGAACCAACGCAGTGTTACTTTTACAGCATATGCTAACGGTACGTGCATGCCATGTAATTTGAGTAGTTGTGCAGTTAGAAACCAATTTTCTTATCAAAATGGTAAAAACTTTAAGAAATATTGAACAAAATTCTATTTTTTCAGTAATGTATAATTTCAAATACACAAAGTTGGTTTGCAATTGATCAATTTAGAAGTGTATGGTTCAATATTCAACCTTTTTTCGATCTTTGGAATTCATTTATGGAATATTTTGTTGTATTTTGTTAATATAGTAAGTATTCCGCAGTTTTTTTTTTATCATTCCGTGGAAATAAAACGAAATATTTTGGCAAATTATTACTGAGTGTAATTAGAAATTAGAAGAAAAAATTAGTATTCTCCATTTAATTCCAACTACCTTTGCTTACCTTCGACAGATACGCGTATTTCGTCTTCTGTCGAAGATAAGCAAAGGTAGTTGGAATTACATGGAGAATACTAATTTTTCTTCTAATTTCTAGTTACAGGCATTCCACTGAACAGCTCAAATCCTCTAGGATTCACTGAGTGTAATGTTAAATGTGAATCACATTGATGAATTTTATGGATTGTTTCCATTTTTTTTTTTCATCAAAGTCTTATGGATTATGAAAATGTTGTTTTATGAAATGACTTTAAATTTTGACGATTAAACAGACCAAATGATTTTTTTCAATTTTTACCTCGGCATTCCGAAATTAGTTTCGAACACCTCGGATGTTAAAAAAATGGGGACTTCACGAAGTGTAAACGGAAATTTCACATCGCCAGACCTATTCTGTGCCATTGGTAATATATGAGCTCGATCAAACGCGCACTCTTTTGCCAGTCAAGGGGAACCCCTTCATATCCCTTGCCTATCCTGCACGGATTGTGTGCTTGATTGAATACCGCCTTTTCAAAATAGCCCTACGCTCAATTTCAACTGCTTTTATTCAATTTGACAGCCTGCCGTGTTCTAACGGACCAAGCAATACTTTCTCTGCACATCTTTTGGTCTAGCACAAATTATTGTCCACTACTAGCTCATGTTGATGAAAAGATATTTCCATTTTCAAAACAAGTGTGAAGTTTGATGAAGTTTAAGATCTTTATTGAAGCACTTTGAAGTTTACTGGACTGAAGTGTTGCAATTTTGTGACATACGTTTAAACTCTATGACAGCTTAAGCATTTGTTCTACCATGTACCCTAGAAGGGAGGCCACAGAGATCACTGATTCCACGAAATCTACGAGCGTTGTTTTAGCTCTCTGTTCTGTGATCTGTGAATTTTGCTGATGTTACTTTGCTGTAATTGTGCAATTTTAGCTCCAATTCTTTAATATTCCAAGTCTTGCAAACTTGGCTGAAATTCTATGAAAGAAACCCATCAGACATTGATGGAATGGGTCATGGTCTAGAACAGTAAGTATTTTGCAAGTTTCGTATAAATGTTACATAGCAAATATAACTGAAGTTATAATAGCTATGCTTTGCTATGTTTCTGTTGAACATTCAAATGCTCCGTGTGCCATTGTACCATGTCGGTATTCTACTTATTTTTCTGTAATTTTGGGATTTTTATTACGTACTGAAAATAGCATGCCTGTATAACTAGTATATATATTAACAGTAAAAAAATTCCTATTCACCATCGACATTGAAATCAGTTGAAATTCTAATTTCGAAAACATCGAATTCAAATTTCAAAATAACATTCTAGTTATTTAACTGTAATAATATACGCTATTCGATTAATCGTAATTTTGAACAGCATCACAAAAAAATCTTCAATTGTACAAATGTGTTATCAATTACTTAATACACGAATGCTCCTAACTGAAGTTTACTAAGCATGTAAGAGAAAAATATCACAACGCTCCAAACATGCTTGTATTTTTGTGGAACTTTAAGTGAAATCAATTGAAATTATTGTATTGCTTTATGCATAATCTTCATATGTAGCACATGTGGAAATACAAAACAGGGAAAACCCAACTATTAATTTCCCTTCCGTTTTGAACGATAGCATAGCATAGCATTTTCCAACCATACAAACCCCTGGATTGGCTGTTGTTCGAGCAACAAGCAATAAGACTGTCTCATTGCTCAACTCTCAACTGTCAAGTGTTCTAAATGCACTTCCATAGTTAGTCAATTGAAAGCCATCGATGCCCAAGTACTCAATGCTTTGCACATTAGTATGATTGTGCGAGCCAGTACCGCAATCATATGGAAACTACCGAGAGTCGAGAAATTTTTCTTAATAAAAAATTCCTAGACCAGGCCGGGAATCGAACCCAGCCAGCTCCAGCATAGTGTTGCTTTGTAGCCGCGCCTTTACCGACTGAGCTAAGGGAGGACCCGATTTATGCTCATCTTTTTCCGGATTTTCGCGCCACAGAAACCGTTGAGAATGCCGGTCTTCTTCACTAATGGAAATTTGGTGCAACATCTTCCTAACATCGACCACCGAAAACGTACCAGAATACCGGGAAGCGATGTTTTCTGACTTCCCGTAAATCAGCACAAGCTAGTTCTTCCGTCGTCCCGGGGTGTGCATAAACTTTCAGTCGGTAATCTTCTAATTGTTTCTGTAAGAATTTTTTATTTTGTGGATTCTGATGCGTCCATCTCTCCAAACATTCAAGCCGCTTAAGCCATTCCATAATTATCAGGTAGCTGTATATGGCCATGCCTCCATTAAGCACCGGTTTCGTAGTAGTTACCGTTGTTGTTTCTTGCAGTATTCGTTGAACACGCTGTTCGTCCTCTGATTTGACCGGCGCCATGGGTTGGGCTCCGACTTCATCTATGGTGAAGAAACTCTTGTCGATACCATGGAAAGCATTCATAGGCATGACTGATGGCTTTTATCTGTTGTCCGCTTCACCGCCTTGGATATCTACACCAACCTAGTATTGTTTCGGCAGCGACTGAATTGTGCCTGAGTCCTCCGCGTATCTTTAACGGAACCATTAAGTACAAAGTAACTGAGTCCAATTAATAACTTAGGAACTGCTGTAATGCAACTCTTAACTGGAAGTTCATTGAGGTACGTGTATTGCTTAAACATAGGATCAAACAATAGCGTTTGTTTAAGCAGTGACAAGTCCTTTAATATCTTCCATTACAACTCCTTTTCTCCAGTCGAACAGAACACTAACGACAATTTCTTCGACTGATTCTCTACTCGTCTGCCTAGATCTCCGGCCCACTTGTCTTCAATCAGCGTTAGATCCATAATCAAGGAATGCATAGGTATCCATTCTAGGTCAATGCAAAATTACTGGCATTATCGTAAAGAGCAGCGACTGGTCAACCAGCCGATGTGTTCGGTTCTCCGTGGTATTCATGAAAGGCTGCATCTCCGAATCCAAATGAAATGCCGAAATTCACAACCATTTATTTAACAGTTCCCAGTTTTCCCACAACTCCTGAGAAGGCTGGTCATCTTCTTCAGTTCTGCGCATTCTTTTATCCAATTGACGAGCTTGGTAAGACTGGCATCTATGCTACCGTGGTTTTGATTCCGAACGCTTCCGTTTTCTTCTTTAAGCTCCAGCTGGTCTTCGAAAAACTTATATTTGTCCTCTATAAATTTTCTTTGAAGTACTTGGAGCTCTTACAGCTCTGAAGCAGCTAATGCAATCTTGCAGATCGACCTGATTTGCTGTAAAACGGGACTGTTTAGATGTGGATATGATGCTGCCCAAATCATCTGCCTGAGAATTGAAACACACGGTCAATCTTTGATCGAATCTGCATCGCCGGCACACGGTAGAAGTGCTACCAAGTCTGACAAACGTCACATTGCACCATATTTTCTTCACCGTTCCGGCGGTTGCAGTGTACGTAGTCTCTCTGATTCTCATCAGCTTGCCATCACTTAATTTTTTTTTTGAGAGAGAGAGAGAGAGAGAGGGGGGGAGAGAGAGAGAGAGAGAGAGAGAGAGAGAAAGTGTCAAGTGCTGTCTTCATTTCTCCGAAATTGGCTCCCAAAGTTTGTCTAAGGAGTTTATA
>JASCZW010019194.1:0-14133 GCA_034211315.2 Aedes japonicus
TAATGGTATAAACTATATGCATACGTATTACACATTTTTTGGCGATAAATGTTAAATATTTTTGTATCTTTCAGGGATGATCTAAGTTATGCAAAATGTACTTGAGTTCAGAACTTAAGATCTACAATAGTCACTAAAGCCTTATGAGCTATACAAAGTAACGTATTCAACCATATTTAGTCAGTATTTTTGAACGTAAACAAACATCACGAGATAAATTGGGATCATTGAAGTCATCCAAACTGTCTGTGATTTCAAAACATAAGATTTACAGTAACAGTAGGTTTTTGGAGTATGAAATTAAACAATATGTATTAAACAATATTGATTGAATAGTGTAGAAGGTCAACAGACATAATCCGAAAATCTTGGGATATTCTAGGTCATCCAAACTATCCTTAAATCTACAGTTGTTATAGTAGCTTGATGGGCAATATAAGGTGACTATTTGTATTCAAACATATTCAATGAATTTTTTGGAAGGTAAACAGTGAATATTTTATAACTTTCTGATTCTTTAGGTCATCCAAATTTTCTGGGCGTTCAGATTTTAAGATTTACAGTTGTATCCATAATTTTTAGACAATAGAAAGTTACAATAAAAATTCAAACATATTCAATTAATATTCTTGAGATCAGAACGAAGGACCTACAGTTGCAACAAAAGCATTGTGGGCTATACAAAGCTACGCTGTGTACTTAAACATATTCAATGAATATCTTGGAAGACGAACAGACATTATGAGATAATCTTCTAGGTTATCCAAACTATCCTGGAGCTTAAAACTGCAACTTCAGCATTCTAGACCAAACAAAGTAACAATATGTATCTGACCAAATCAAATGAGTCTTTTGAAGGGAAAACAGATAGAATGATAACTTGGGATGTTCTAGGTCACCAAAACTGCCCTTGAGATCAGTCGTAACATTAGCTTCATTGGACCGACGCTTTGGAACGCAATGTTCAATGGTGTGTTTACACTGAAGTTGTCACCGGGAGTCAGGAAAGTTGGTTTTGCAGACGCTATTGTCCTGACAGTTTCAGGCGAGACGCTAGAGGAAGTGGAGATGTTGACGACCGAAGTGATTGACACGGTTGAGAACTGTATGCTAGTGGTCAGAACTTAGACAGCCACGTCGATGATGGCTGCGAAAAAGCGGCAAAGGCTATTTACGCGATAGCCAGAATCATGCCGAATAGCTACGGACCTACCAGTAGTAAGCGGCGTCTACTAGCTAGCGTTTCCTCTTTAATACTGAGGTACGGTGGACCAGCGTGGAATTTCAGCGTTGGAAGGCAAGAAGAATCGTGTTAAATTAAATAGAACGTATCGTCTCATGGCCATGTGAGTTGCGAGCGCTTGCAGGACCATCTCTTTGGAAGCAGTATGTGTTAGGACAGTGAGTGCTACACGAGGAAGGAAACCAAAGGTGTTCGGAAGATCATGCGAGCGGCATCGATGGCGAAATGGTAGCAGGAGTTTCTGTCTCTTGACGCAGTTTCTGTCTGGTCATGGATCGTTCAGAAAGTATCTGCATCGGTTTGGACACGCAACGTCACCCGTGTGTCCAATGTGTGGAAACGTAGAAGAAACACCGGAGTACGTGATTTTCGATTGCCCAAGGTTTGAGGAAGTTCGGAGGGAGATGCCAGTGCTTAATACGGAGAACATCATCGAGGAAATGTGTCGAGAGGAGAGCACCTGGAACATCAGCGGTCAAGCAGCGTCGGTGTCCCACGAGAGTGACTGAAGGAGAGCTATGACGGCCGGCTACTCCCTATCGGTACACGTCTCGGTGGGTACATAAAGCAGCACAAAATAACGGCAAGAGCAGCAAGAACCAAGACAACAGAGAGATGCATGAGCACAGCCGCATGAAGTAGTCGCTTGTCGTCGGCCCCGGGGGAGACGGCAAAGAAAAATAAAGAATGTTTTTTAGTGGTTAGGCAATGGAAGCGAGTCCCATTACCGCTTGAGTGAGTCCCACACAGTGCCTTTTGAAACTTTTTTCAACCTAGTTGATTGAAAAAACCACACCCATACACACACACACAGCACACAACACATCGATTGTCGATTGAACAGTTTTCTAATACGTATGACATCCAATACGTATGAGACTTCAACGCTTGGGCGCTCGAGAGGGGGAACCAACCACAGGGGCCAGATTCTTATGGAGGTCTTGGCTAGGCTCAATGTGAACCTTGCCAACGTGGTTACTAAAAGTACCTACAATAGAAACGGAGCGGAATCGATAATCGACATAGCATTCAGCAGTCCTGGGCTGCTTAACAATTGCGACGATCAGTGCAGGTAACAGCACAATTGAATCGAAGAGGTTCTTGAGCTATCTTGGGGTCATGATCGACGCCTGCAAGAATACCTCTATGGTTATATGGACATTATCCCGCATGATGTCGAATAGCTAGATGGTGTCACCCTGTCCATGCTTAGGTACGGCGGGCCGGCATGGATCACTGCCTTGAGTACCAAGAGTTACGTTAGTAAGCTAGAGAGTACGCACAGGCTTATGTGCCTAAGAGTGCATAGCGAACGGTATCACGCGACGCAGTGCGCGGGAGTTGAGGAAACCGCGGAACATGTGTAACAACAACAAACAAAAATGGTGGAAACGACCAACGGCTGGTCGCAGGGACCACCTAACTACTAAAGCACTAAGTAGTTGGACATAACAATCACACTAGCCCGCTCCCCGAAGTAATACCGAAATGTGGTTCCGGGGAGGGTTCAAGGCTTAAGGCACTGGTGCAATGAAAATTAATTTTCGTTTAAAATACGAAATCAAAGGTAGGACAACAACAAAGTCAAAAGCACTAAGCATTTGTTGATAAAGAACAAACATTCGGTCATTCTACGAAAACAATGCAAAAAGCTACGAGTTATTTCTTACTAATAAAAAAGAAACGTCTCTCTGGTGGTTGCATGAAAGACTGACAGATCTACTTTATCGGCCCAAAATATAATTGAAAAAAAAGGCGCCCTTGGTTGATCTCACTAAATCATGTTGACACTTGAGAAGTTACTTGATTAGTGCGCATGAGGTTCTCACTCTCGGTAGCACTCCCGCCTATCCCAGTAGGAATACCAACATTTATGAGTACGGTCGAAGGAAAGCACTGATTGGATGGTCTTCACGAAATTCATTTTGTACTCTGTACAAAAAAGGTGTAATGATAGCATTATGTTAGATGACAAGCAATATGAATGTTTCATACAATTTACGAGACATTTGTTCTACGTACAATATCCATGTTTACGAAAAGCGTAAAAGCTAATTTACGAAAATAAATGTTCAGTGTGGCTTTTTAATTGCACCCTCATCCCCACACCCTGAGTTCTTCAGGTGTCTGGTTGTAGATTTTCCATCTCGACTTTAAAAAAATAAACACACACACACACGCACACACACACACACACACCACACACACACACACACACACACACACACACACACACACACACACACACACACACACACACACACACACACACATACACACGAGATGTTTCATGTAAATTTAAGCTTGATAACGCCTGAATCTAGTCTATTGTATGAAAGATTGCAAACATTATTGTATTGCGCATGCAAGATTGCAAACTATTTCGTTGTTTATGCTTCCTTTGTCATGAAATTATACGAGGGGAAATTTAACGCGCCTGTTAAAATTATTAATTTTTTTTAAATTAATATTTTTTTTTCTGTGTACCCTACCACTGCGGACGACTGCAGTTTCATCAGCGAACAACGCCAGAAATCCATTTTCAGAGAGCGGGGGTATGTCTGAGGTGAAAAGGTTGAACAGAAGTGGACCTAGTATAGTATATCTCTTGCGCATCGGAAACTGCACCATGCAGCGAAGCACGGAATGTCCTGTCCGACAAATAGTTTTGAATTATCTTCACCAGGAAAATAGGAAGATTGTATCGGTTTAGCTTATACACCATGCCATCATGCCACATGTTATCCAAGGACTTCTGGATGTCGAGAAGCGCCATGGCAGATGATTTAGAAAGATTTTTTAGAATATGAAAAATTGCAAACAATTTCGTTGTTTTCGCCTTCTTTGGCGTTAAACGAAGGGAAGGGAAGGGCTTGTTAAAATTAATTATTTTTTTCTGTGTAGGTCAACAGTTCATAAGCTGAGATCTCTAGATGGATGTTGTTCGCAAGCCCACTAACGGCAGATTCGTGTGGACTAAAGATGTTTTGTCCGAGATTGTGGAAGCTGACAAAGTGTTGACCTATATCAGCAGCCTTCTCGGTAGGAGTCATTTAAATGTTATGTCAATTTCCAAAACGGTTGAGCCGGGTTGTCCCCAGGTTTCGTGATTCGCGTTCGGGTCGCCGGCGATGATGAAATGACCCTGTCTTCAAATTGACTTGCGAATGTCGTTTCGTAGCACCGATTTTGTTGCGTAAGTGGAACTGGCTTGCTTGGGACAATAGGCTACGATGATGATGATGATGATGATATGGCCGACGGCAGATTCGACCTCAACTCCGGTGGATTCAATAAACTGTGGCAAGTGATGTTGTTAAGCAGGGCGATCGCGACTCCTCCTCAATCAGAGCCGCAACGATCAATTCGCACAATCCGATAGCCAGGAATGGAGACGCTAAGTTCGGGCCTGATGTGCGTCTCCGTTACGATGATGATATCGATGTCGTTCCTGTTAAGGAAGTTACCGAATTCGATTACTTTGTTCCGAATAGATCAAGCATTCCAATTGAGAATGTTGATGGTCCGCTTACGGTCCGTACTTGAATATGAAAGTAATCGTCACGGATGTTGCGGCTTTGAGCTATTCTATTTTCTATTCGTCAGCGTAAATTGATGACGGTACAGTTCTTGGAGCTAGTCTTAGAGCTAGTTCTTGAAGAGCTGTCAATCGGTGGGTAGTTGTGTGGAGACACTGTAACCCGTATTGCACCATTGTAGAGACAGAGCCGGTGTAGGGGCGGTGGTGGCTTCCACGAATCGTTGCTGAACGAAGGCTGACGGTTGGTTGAGTGGTGGTTTGATTTTAGATTTTCAAAAATGAGTCTACGTGGTTTCTGAGCCGGCCCATATCTGTTCCATCTGGAAAAACTTAAAGCTGAGAAAGAGGTTGTTGAAAGTTTATTTCTGCGTAGGTTGTTATGGACGGGACAGCTTTGTTTTAGTGTTTGAACGATATTTTCTGAACTAAACATGGTACTTTCATTACCCACTGCAAAAAAACAATAGACTCCAACTGATGACACTTTTTCGTAGTGTACGCATTATCTAAAAATATGACTCTCGTGGTTGTAATCAAAGGAAAACATCATACATTATAAAGATACCTTTTAATGCAGCTAGAATGGAACCTTTTAAAATGGCCAAGCATGTTGTTACATGTATTATTTCAAAATCGAAGTTGTTAAAAGAATCTGATTCTGGTGGTCTTCTAAATGATCATTTTACCCTAGTTCAAACCATGATCAAATACCCTATCATTGTGTGCAACAATTTTTGCATGTGAAATTTTGTGTTGACTTTATTTCTAGCTGAAAGCTGAGTGGTCATGAAGGATTTCTACACACAAAAGTATCATATGGGGGACCGGGGTGAAGAACATCAGAACGCATTAGACACAAGTTCAACTCTATAATCTCACACACATTAACTGTACCTCATTTGTGTCTGTCCCACCGAATAGCCCTTTTGCATCCAGAACACAAGTTTCACACAGAGTTGAAAAATGGCGAACATCCTTTCCCAGCGATCGGTTTCCAGGAATCTACCTCGAGAAATTCAAATAAACCTCGCCGGTCCCTTTCTCCGGGACAGCGAAAAACAGATTAATAAAATGTGTCCTTTTGATAGGATTTTTCTTTCTGTTTTTGAAAAATTGAAAAGAAAACTATTTTCACCTATCCATTGTTCAGGACTCTGTTTCCGAAAGAGAGAGAGAGAATAGAGCAATCAAACTCACCCTTATCGTCGGACAAAAGGGTTTTTTCGATCACAACAATGCCGATGTGAACAATAATAGCGGGGGGTGATCACTCTCCTGGCAATGGACGGACGAACGGACGAATGACAACAATACAAAGGGGTTGAATTTCGATGATGACGATGGCGAGAAAGGATTGAGGACGGAATTGAAGCTTGTGACAGTGTGTGCGATCGTAAAACTGGGAATTTATAGAGTATCGATGGAATTTCGAATTGATTTTGGTTCTCAACAGGGGTAAGCAATCTCCTTGCGAAGAATCTCCATTTTCCAAAACCCAACCCGAAGAATAACAAATTATGCAATCGTTGGGAACGTGCCGTTAGCTTGACATTTAACACTTGAAGAAGCCGGACTGCAGCTAATCCTCACTCTCCGTTATGACATACGATCCTGGCGGAGGATTGCTTTCCCAGCCGGTGTCATGTGATTCCGTTTCTTCCCGAATTGGATCTTTTGCAGCCTCGCTGTGAGTGGTTTCACACCCGAGGATTAGAGCCCTAGGGGATTAGAGACATGTCGGATAACTGTTTCCTCGAATCGAGATTTTGCCGGAGGCTCAACGTCAAGCGTGTTCATATAAATCAAGATGCGATCGGGAATATTTCGGAGATGGAATGCGTTTCAATTTCTATGCAAAACAAATGGTTTGAAGTGTCGATCGTTTCGCCAAATTTATTTGATTATTCGTCTGCTCTCGGGACACCCTGTCTTGCCGAGGGGCGAAATCAATCACCCGGCGAAGCAGTGCACTTTGCTTGATTAATTTGTTTAGCGTTCCTTAGAATTAGAATTTCAAATAAGTCCCAAAGGATGTGTAAATCATAGCTGGCCTTGTTTCGTAGGTAGTTTGTTTGTTTCTGACGGAAAAACGCGCTGCAAGTTCATCGACTGCCAGAAGGGCCCTCAGGGAGCATATTTACACCTGGCCGCCGAAGCAGGGCAAAAACTGCTAACGCCAAAATCTACGATCGAGAGCAACAGACCAAGACGAAAACAAAAACAACAATCTCCGCAATGGCACACATGCCGAAACGCATATCCTTTTTGTACGAGTGAGTGTTTGATCAAATCTCACTCACAAATGGCAAACAACAACAACAACTGGGTTCGACGACTGGAAAGGGCCATGTGTGCAGTTTTCGTCTGCGAGCAACTTGATCCTGACGCGCGAGGAGCGCGCGCACCCAATCCAGGAACGAAGAAAAAGGGAAACGGGAAAAGGGAAAGTCCAGATGTGCGAGGCTCTGCGCAAGGAATGGATGAGGATGAGCCAATTTTGTTCCCTTTGTTTTGCTGGCTTATTTCGAAAGAAAAGGTGCATTTTTCGGAAGTTGGCCGAACTAGAACCCGACCGGTGTGTGCAGATCGAAGACAGTGGTTTGCAATAAATGCTACAAATCAATTAGCCGGACGGATCTGTTTTGTTTCATCTTGATTCATTTGATCAGGATAATAATGAATTTCGTCCAGTTCAGAAGCAAATTTCTCGTAACAACCATCAAATCGAACCCCTTTCCGAGAACAATTCCCCAAAAGCGGACAACCGGTTAGTAGTCCCGGAAGCATGCGCACCATTCACCAAATCACTTCCTGTGAATTGTCCATCGGGCACACAGGAAGAAAAGTGGAATTGTTCCGCATCGATACCCACCGCCGTCGCCGCCGCCGCCAGGTTTTCTGCTGCTGAGAGCGTGACCAGTCCCGATTCGATTCGCGCCAATTCGCCTACCGGGGGCCCCGGTCACAGAAGGTGTCAAAGCCAGTGCTCTCAGGACAATACCTGCCTGACCTGTCGTCGTCGTCGTCGTCGTTCTTCTAGTCAACAATCCTGCAAAAGTAAGAAGACCACCGACTTCACGTTGACAGGTATGTGGAAGAACCCGAAGTGAAACGAGCTGGTGTAGAATTTGCAATTCTTTGTTTCTATTATTCAGGCGTTTCTATAGAGACCCAGGGATGGGTCCGGGTACCTGGGTTGCTTCGCTTTCAAGCAAGGTAGATCGGGGGAGGATCGAATGATGCAACTAGAGGAACGAAATCAGAAGACGCAATTCATCTTGGGCTAGTTTCTTGATGCTCGAGGGTTCAAGAATAACATGCGAATGAAGTTCGGTTTCTTTGTGATGGAAGGTGGAAGAAAAAAATCAGCACAGATCTGGGTGACAAACGGTGACAATGATTCATGATGGAAAAATAACAAAAAAAAAAGAGTTCCAATTCATCTTTGAGGTTTCTGGGGACGAGTGGCTGGAATTGAAAAATTGAAGTGAGGATGCGCAAATCTAAGATAAGATTTTCGGAAAAAGAAAATGTTTCTTCTATTTCTTGTTTGTAAAAAAAATAATGTCATAAAATTACATTAATGCGTTAATAAACAACGTTGGCAAAAAAAGAATAATTAACCTATATTTTTTATTTCTTGATGGATTATGACAAATATTTCAGAACTTAACTAAAATATTCAAGCTGGGGATTCTAAATACTCTGCTAATTTTGAATCCACCCCATTTATATCTTGGAGATGGAATAACATTCAAAAAGGGTTGAGCAAATCAAAACAAAGATGTTCAGGGTTATTCTGAGTGGATGATAGGCAGTTGCCGAGAGCGGAATATTTCCCGGGTCGAGGGAAGTTTGCTGTGGATGACTGCTTCAAACGAAAGAAGCTGCCGACATTCACTTCGAAGTTTCTGAATTTGACAGGCCATATGAGGCAAAAACATCATAAACGGTGAGATTAAAAAAAAAAACTAAGTGCCTCCATAAACAATTTTGCCGTTTTTGAGACAGCACAATCTAAAACCATTGTTTTGATCCGATTTGGCTTCTAGCCACTACTCCAAAAATGTGCAGAAGTGGTAAGCGACTAATTCTCTGGATTTTGTACCAGAAGTCATGAACACATCAAACTGTCCTGAATCAATTGGGCAATGATGAAGCGTCAACTTCGCGCGAAATGATAAGGAAGGGGAAAGAAACAACAAGCTCTGATGGAGGGCGTTAATCGCAAATATCGAGCATTTATATACAACTATAAATACTTTTGAACTGACTTGAGTTCAATTTGTGGCTATGCACAGCCACTTACAGGGTGCGGCAGAAAATAATGCGAAAATTTTCAAACTTGAGTATTAGGTAATTATAATTGTATTGGGTAATTCGTGTAGCTAGTGACTAATTTCTGTTCAAAGTGTATTTGTTTATGTTTATTTTCAAGTGCTGCATCCAAACATTCCTTTTGTTTTATTGCAAATTCGTCGAAATGTTCACGAAAGAAGTGATCACCAGTTTGTTGCTCGCCCAGAAGAAGCCGAAAGAGATGGCCAAGGTGGTAGGATGCCATTTGGCAACAGTTTACCGCATAAAAAAGTCCCTGCAGGATGGTCCTAAGCAGCGGAAGCCGGGAAGCGGACGTCCGCGCTTTGAACGCACGCCGAACGTGATCAAATCGGTTCATGCAAAAATTGCTCACAACCCGGTTCCATAAGAAAACTTGCAACGGAATCCAATATTTCGGAGAAATTCATGCGGAGAATCATCAAAAAAGACCTGCATGCAACTTCCAGAGCCAGAGTGAAACGCCACTTGATAACGAACCGGGTCAAGGAACTACTAGTGACTCGTTCCAAGAGATTGCTTTCTTTGTTGAAAAAGGAAAAAATGATAATCCTGTTCTCCGACGAAAAGCATTTCAGCATCGATGCTGTGGCCAACAGCCGCACGGACCGGTTCATTTCATCGCAGAAAATTTTAAACCAAACATCCGGCTGGTGTCATGATGTTTGGTTTGGTGGCGTCCAACGGTTTGAAAATGCCGCCTGTTTTCATTGATGCTGGAGTTAAAATCAATACCGAAGTGTATATCAGTATTTTAAAGGACCAAGTGCCCCCCCCCCCCCCCCCCAAAACGTTGTCCTACAGCAGGATGGAGCGCCGTGTCACACGTCCAATCGAACCCAACAATGGTTGAACGATAACATGATGTTTTGGCCGAAGGGTTTCTGGCCCCCTAGCAGTCCAGATCTTAATCCGTTGGATTACTCGATTTGGGCATACGTTGAAGCACGAGCCTGCAAAACATCACACCCTCGTGTGAAAACCCTGAAGTCAAACATAACACGCACATGGCAGTCAATGTCGGAGGATTCCGTCCGAAAGGCATGCTCTGCTTCCGGCGTCGGCTCGAGGATGTTATTAATAAAAATGGAGGACGCATTGAATAAATTTGTTCAAAAGGACTTTATTAAGATAAATGCACTCGAAAATGTTGATATTATTGCTTGAATTAGTTGAAATGGGATTTGAAGGAAATAGAACAAATTTTCGCATTATTTTCTACCGCACCCTGTACACTGAAAAAAAAAATCAATGAGACATGAAAAAGTTTTTGTTAGAAAAACTTTGTTTCCTTAAAAGTATCCAGCTAATGATGTATGAACGGTTGGTAGGGAACATATTTACCTATCTTGAGACAAAATTTAATCGGAATAAAAAATGGCGTCTTTTTTTAAATCGACTTTAATTTTTTTTAAATGATTTTTATTAGTGTAGGGTTCAATTTGGTTTTTGTTTTCATAATTTTTTACTTAAAGCTTGACTTATTTTGTGATAATCATCCACACAACACTTTTTTGAAGGAGAAGTCATTTTTTACTAAACACATTTAAAAAAATCCATAAAAAACGTTTAGCCCTCTAGATTTTTTTTTAAGACAGTCTAGACAGTTTAGATTTTTTTAAAGAAACTATGTATGCAAAGTAGCTTATCTAGTCATGGTCTACACACCCAGAAAGTTTCGTTGTAATCTGTGAGAATGCTGCCATCTCCGAATACGATTTGGGGCGAAAACCGTCTTGAACTTCCTGCCACTACTCCAAAAATGTGCAGGAGTGGTAAGCGACTAATTCTGTGGAGTTTGTACCAGAAGTCATGAAGCCACCAAACTGTCCTGAATCCATTGGGCAATGATGATGCCTGAACTTTGGAAGACTAAAGCAGAGACGAAGGATGAAAAGGAAATGATAAGGAAGGGGAAAGAAACCACAGGCTCTGATAGACGGCGTCAATTGCAAATGTCATAATGAGTTTATACAAACTCATCATGAAATTTATATGATGTCTGTTAGCTGAAATATATACATATAATGTGAGACTATAAGAGACTTACTCTCCAAGACTCCTGGATAACTAACTGCTTAATTCGGAGGGGTACGCAAAACAAAGGGTACATTAACTGTTGAGTACTTGTTGTGAAAAGGACTATAGAAACAACGGAAGCTAAAGTGTGCGGGTTGAAAAGTCTAGGAATTTATTAAACAATTATTTCACGGAACTACAAAATTTATTGATGTTTTTTGATCCTTGAGATTTAAGATGCCAATTCAAGCTTTACAGTTTCCTTCACATGTATTATGTGATTGGAGTGCTGTTCATGATTTCGCAGTTTAGATGACACGAATCGCAGATACCAAAAATATGTCGTCCAATATTCCACTGATGTTAGGTTATGGAAACTAATTAATCATCGTAAGATTTAATCACCCTCGCACATGGTTTTGAATGCCTATGTGATTTAAGATGTCACCTGAGGGGTTCAATGCAGAACCTACTTATTTCCTTCATGTATACCCGGAAAATACCTGGTTGTAAAGGGCGATACGGTCAAAATTTGGTCAATATCAACTTGACGTATTTCTTTCAATTTTGCATTTAAAAAACCTGAACACCCCTCATTTTGAAGGTGTGTGTGTGTAGAATGTTGCTCCTATTTTGATTTTGGAATTCACTCTTCAGTTGTCAAAATGCCGTCCAAGCAAGAAGAGCAGCGTATCAAAATTTTGCTCGCGCATCGCGAAAATCCGAACTACTCGCACGCAAAGTTGGCAAAATCGCTAAAGTTGCCAAATCAACCGTTACAAATGTAATTAAAGTGATTGGGAACGTTTGTCGACAACCAGGAAGTCTGGATCGGGGAAATCGAAAACCGGAAGCCGCTGAGACGACAAAGAGAGTTGCCGGTAGTTTCAAGCGAAACCCTAACCTATCTCTCCGAGATGCCGCAAATAAGCTGGGTGTATCGTCTACAACCGTGCATCGAGCCAAAAAACGAGCCGGACTATCGACTTACAAGAAGGTAGTGACTTCAAATCGCGATGATAAACAAAATACGACGGCCAAAGCGCGATCCAGGAGGCTGTACACGACGATGCTGACGAAGTTTGACTGCGTAGTAATGGACGACGAAACCTACGTCAAAGCCGACTACAAGCAGCTTCCGGAACAGGAGTTTTATACGGCAAAAGGAAGAGGAAATGTAGCAGATATTTTCAAGCACACGAAACTGTCAAAGTTCGCAAAGAAATATCTGGTTTGGCAAGCCATCTGTACCTGTGGCTTGAAAAGCAGCATTTTCATAGCTTCCGGGACTGTCAACCAAGAATAAACGTCTGCTGCCTTTCCTGAAGAAACACGGTTGTTCCGTACTGTTTTGGCCAGATTTGGCATCTTGCCATTACGGTTAAAAGACCATGGAGTGGTACGCCGCTAACAACGTGCAGGTGGTTCCCAAGGACAAGAACCCTCCCAACACGCCAGAGCTCCGCCCAATTGAGAAATACTGGGCTATTGTCAAGCGGAACCTAAAGAAGACCAAAAAAAACTGCTAAGGACGAGCAGCAGTTCAAGGCAAACTGGCTTTCTGCGGCGAAGAAGGTGGACAAGGTGGCTGTACAAAATCTGATGGCAGGGGTCAAGCGTAAGGCCCGGCAATTCGGATTTGGAAAAGCGGAAGCCTAACTGAATATTTTTCCTGAATTTTATACTAATTGAACTTGAAAAAGAAATTTAATTTTATTTTTTAAATAAACGATTTCACCGATTTACACGCGTTTTCCCTTGACCAAATTTTGACCGTATCACCCTTTAACATGCAACGATTAGTGCAGGTAACTGCACAGTAGAATAAAAGAGGTTCTTGAGGTATCTTGGGGTCATGATCGACGATAAGCTGTCCTTTGTCAGTCACGTTGATTACGCCTGCAAGAAAGTCTCTATGGCTATATCGGCATTATCCCGCATGATGTCGAATAGCTCGGCGGTGCAAGGGAGTAAGCGTAAACTCCTGGCCAGTGTCGTCCTGTCCATACTTAGGTACAGTGGGCCGGCATGGATCACCGCCTTGAGTACCAGGAGCTACACTAGTTAACTAGAGAGTACGCATAGGCTTATATCCGTAATCAAACGGATTCACGCGACGCGCTCTGCGTCCAAGCGGGGATGATGCCAATAGGCATTGTCATAAGAGAGGACGTAGAGTGCTTCGAAAAACGTGCAACAAGAGGAATCCGAAAGACCACTAGAGCCGCATCTATGGTTAAGTGGCAAAGGGAATGGAACATTTCCATCAAAGGTTGATGGACGAACCAACTAATCCCGGAATCCTCCGGATAATTTGGTCCAGAGGATGTGTCAAGACCGGGACATCTGCGACGCGGTATTCATAGCAGTCTCCCAGATTGCCCTCGATCTCCATCAAAAATGGCGAAACGACCAACGGCAGGTCGCAGAGATTACCTAACTATTGAAGCCCTTAGTAATTAGGCATAGTGGGTGCTTAGCAAGCACAATAGCCCCCTCCCCGAAGTAATACCGAGGGGTGGTTCCAGAGAGGGCCAGGGCTTATGGCACGGGTGAGTTTTTAGTGGGTCGAGGACTTGGCACCATCATTCCCACACCCTGAGTTCTTCAGGAGTCTGGTTGCAGATTTTCCATCCCGCCTAAAAAAAACACACAATCTTACTAAGGGAAGGTCCATTTATTATGTCACGCAGTAAGGGGGTAGGGGGGTTTGGGAAAACGTGACGAACCATACAAAACAATTTGAAGGTCCATACAAAAAACGTGACAAGGCGGGGGAGGGGTATAAAAAGTCAATTTTTGCGTGACGTAATTAATGGAAGTTCCCTAATGCAAAAATGGTACCTGGCATCGAAAGCTCTTAATTAATAACTGTAGAAGTGCATTTAGTACACTAAGTTGAGAGCAAGTAATATGCTAATTGCGAAGGCAATAAAATTGAAACGCCAAAAAAGAAGAAGAAAGGGTTTGTAGTTATAAGTTGCCGTTTTAG
>JASCZW010019195.1:0-14163 GCA_034211315.2 Aedes japonicus
GCAGTAGACATGCTCTTGTGGCGTTCAATAACATCATCTTTATTTAGCCTTAAATTTGAGACGAAGGACTACCGAGAACCTCGTGGAAGCAAAACATCCGCTGTATCATTGTACTACGCAGTAACGATTTTGAATTCGTATTTTGCTTCAGCTATAGTAAGACTTAATTAACGTGTTTGGAGACCCAACACCTCACCTTCATGAAACTATGTGAACTATTTCGTGGGATTCTAAAAACATCTTATTCGGAATTCGGTTGTATCGTGCTTATATAATGCGCATTTTTTCTTCAAATTTCGAAAGCATACCTGGTTTTGAAACAGATAATCTTGCCTGGATTGATGAGCGTATCTATCTACGGTTTCTGATCATATCCCTTTTGGAAGCCAATTTCACCATTCTCTGAATTTATTGTCAGCTGAAGACTCAAAACGAATCATATTCAGATAGGGTATGTGTCCCTTGACTCAGCCTATTATGCAACCATGGATCACATTTTTCATTACAACTCATAAAGTTTGTAACCTGTAAGCGAGAATCAACTAGTTATACAATTGCAAAGATAAGTTCCATAAGACATTTGGTAGCATGTATCACTAAAAGTTATACAACTATTTTTATTATGCCATTATCCTTCGAGTGATGTGGATTTAATGTTGGTCTATAGGCACCAAATTGGGTCTATTCGTGGATGCAACTTCGTCCCATTCGATGGATTTATTACTAAATGCATCCTTTGTACGGTTTTTTTTTTCTCATTTTATGAGTTAAGGCATTGTAAGCTGTACTGGATTTACTCAATACAACATTTCACAACACGAACTCAATTAAAACTGGCTCGAAACACTTAAATAATGTTCATATATGATTTATCAGCCATTCAATAATGAAAACATTATAATTCACTGTCGATTTGCTCAGCAATTAGAGACACAATTTTATTTAATTCTTCACCGTTAAACTCTATTTCGGTTCTTAAATTATTGTTTCACTAATATAACTATTCAATCAACTTTTTCTTCTACCGTTCTAATTCACATAAATCTTAATTACTTCAATTGCTTCAGACTGGATTAATTTCACGATTACTCAATTTTGTCGTACACACTGTTCGTCTATGGTGATTTGGGCTCCACCTGTCGGTTCGATTGATGATGAATAAAAAAGGGTTTTATTTGTTAGCAAGGCTCCTTTTATAGATGTCAGTTGACGGAAGACGGAAGAGACGGAAATCCAAAAACGTCAAAAAACGCAAGCTGTCGGTTGTATCGTCGAATCGGTAATCGTTGAACAAGGAATCGGCTGCTGATGATCGATGATCACGTTGACTCCTAGATGTCGTTTCTCGCATATGCGAACATCCTGGCCCCTTCGAAGATCGTATTCTGACAGTTGCCTCGATGTTCTACACGATGTTGCTCGATTGTCGATCGATCTTGATGTTGTGTTACGAAACGTCAGTTGATGCTGGTACGACGAATGAATTGCAAACATGTGTGGTTTATAAAAGTTTTAGGTGTTCTTCGCTTCAAACTTCGTGAAACAGTGGATTGTTGACGGAATGATGACGCTGTAGTTTGGAGATCTCGTTGAGTGCAATTCATTGGCGGTCTGCTGGTTTGTTGTCATCGGGTACTGCGACAGGCAGAATGCAGATTTTTGAAACTGGTCGCTTATATTCACCAGCCGATGTTTTTATTGTGACGACGCGGGTAATACCATCCGTCCCTGGATGCAGCTCAATAATCCGTGCGGTGGGCCAATGGAGCGGTGGAGTATTGTCCTCCTTCAGCACGACCAACTGGCCCCTTTGGATGCGGACGGGATTGTTGATCCATTTGGTTCGGACTTGCAGTGTACACAGGTACTCGGTGTGCCATCTTTGCCATATCTGCTGCAGTAGTCGCTGTATTTGCTGGTAATTGCTCAGTCGGTTTATTGGCACTGTGGTGACATCGATATCCGGAACAGCCTTCAAGGACGATCCTGTCAAGAAGTGTCCAGGACTGAGAGGCTCGAAGTCTGTTGGGTCATCACTCAATGGAACGATCGGTCGAGAGTTTAAACATCCTTCAATCTGAGACAGAAGTGTTTGCATGTCCTCCATGCCTAATGTTTGGGTTCCCAGAGCTCGAAAAAAATGTTTTTGGGCGGATTGGATCGCGGCCTCCCATAGTCCTCCAAAGTGAGAAGCCTTAGGAGGATTAAAGCGCCAACGTATTCCAATTGACGCACATTCTTCGGCGATTGATTTCTGGTGCTGGTTGCTTCGGATGATTTGACGTAGTTCGTTGGCTGCACCAATGAAGTTTCTGCCGTTGTCAGTGAAAATTTCTGCACATAGCCCACGGCGAGCGACAAAACGCCGTAGAGGCTTGGATGAATTTAGCGGTGCTTAGGTCTCCTACTAACTCGAGATGCACAGCCTTCGTCGTGAAGCAAACAAAAACGGCAACATATGCCTTACCAGGTGCTGCTCGACGATGGATGGGTTTTAGTGCGATTGGACCCCAGTAGTCGATTCCAGTGATTGTAAACGGGCGGGTCGCAGTTACTCTTTCGACTGGGAGCTCGGCCATAAACTGCTGGACGAGTTTCGGTCGGGCTCTGACGCAGACTACGCAGTGCTGGGTGATCCTCCTGGCCAAGCTTCTCGCCCCAGTAATCCAATACCTCAGACGGAGAATGCTGAGCAGCAGTTGGGGAGCGGCGTGCAAATGAGTCTCATGTAGCGATCGAATGAGCAGAGTAGATATTGCATGGGTGGATGGTAGCAGAATTTGATGTTTGCTATCGAATGTCTGTTGAGTTTGCTTGAGTCTTCCACCGATACGGATCAGATGATCGGCGGATAGGAACGGGTCAAACCAACGGAGGCGAGATTTCGACGAGACTGGCATAGATTGCCTAAGCTGTTTCCATTCAGCGGAGAATAGCTGCTGCTGGACTAGACGAATCAGTACACTTTCTGCTGTTAGCATTTCTTCGGTGGCGATGATAGTGGTGGTTGGTCTCGGGATTCGCTGGCAGTGTAGAAGGAACCGGCGACAGTAGGCAGTCACTCGCAGCATTTTGTTGTAGTTGGAAAACTTGGCAACGAACAGGTCGATGAAAGCTGGTTGGGTGGCGGCCGTCATTGATGTTGTGGGTGGTCTTCGTGCTTCTGGAATACCGTCGAAGTCGGAGTCATTTGTTGTTTGCTGGATAGGCCAAAATTTCTCGTCGAGTGTCAACCACTGTGGACCCTTCCACCAGAGATCGTTGTTGAGAAGATTTTCTGCTGGAAGCCCACGAGAGATATGGTCCGCTGGGTTTTGTTGCCCTGAAACATGGTTCCACAGGCAGTTTTGGGTGGCCAGCTGTATTTTTGAAACACGATTAGCCACAAAGGTGGTCCACTTTGAAGGTGTAGAGTTGAGCCAACAAATGACGATCGTTGAGTCTACCCAGAAAAAGGCTTCGATTGCGACTTTTAAGGATGTTTTTACCTTCTCGTAGAGCTCAGCTGCGAGCAAAGCTCCACAGAGCTCGAGACGTGGTAGACTTTGTTGCCTTAAAGGTGCAACTTTAGACCTTGCAGTTAGCAGTGCTGTTTTAGTTTCGCCAGCAGGGTTGGCCGACCTGATGTAGCAACATGCACCATATGCATTTTCCGATGCATCAGAGAAAACGTGGAGTTGGATCGAAACAGGATCAAGACTGAGAGTGCAGCGCTCGATGCGCAGCTCGTTCAAAGAGGCAACTGGGAGGTGTAGGTGTGCCATCGTTCCTTGTAGGATGGCGGAAGTTCGTCATCCCATCCCCATATGTGTCCGTGGTCGGATTTCAATGTCCATAGAGCCTGCATAAAAAGTTTCGCCGATGTTATGACGGGTCCCACTAGACCAAGTGGGTCAAAGAGGCGCGCTATTTGGGAAAGCGCGATTCTTTTTGTAAGAGGTGCAACTTCTGGCGTCAGTAGGCCGATTTTGTAGCGGAGATGATCAGTTGCAGGTTCCCAGTGGAGCCCCAGGCTTTTGATACATTGGTCACGGTCTAGATCCAGTGAGGTCAGGAGAGCTCGGTTGTCGGGAGGAACTCCTTCTAAGACAGCTTCGACGTTGGAGGCCCACTTTCTTAGTTCGAAGCCCCAGCAGAAAGTAGCGAATCAAGCTGGTTTCGGAGTGCGATGGTTTCTTCTACGGTGTTTCCTCCAGAAAACAAATCGTCTACATAGAAATCCATACGTAGAATATCAGAAGCTTGCGGGAATCGATCATGCTCGTCTTCGGAGAGTTGCCGAAGTACTCTGGTGGCCAGAAAAGGTGCACTTGCTGTGCCGTAGGTGACGGTCTTTAATTCAAACGTGTTCATAGGTGCTTCCAGTGAGGATCGCCAAACTATTCGCTGAAGTTGGGTGTCTCGTTCATCTACTCGTATCTGACGAAACATTTGCTTAATGTCGGCGATAAGCATTATGGGATGGGTTCTGGCGCGAATGATGATTGAGCGAAGATCTTCTTGGACGATTGGTCCAACCATTAAAGCGTCATTTAGCGATGATCCTTCGGAGGTGCGACAGGAGGCGTCAAAGACTACACGCACTTTGGTGGTCGTACTGTCTTCACGAATAACTGCGTGATGGGGAGATGATAGCAAGGCGTGGGTGGCATTTCATGGTCTTGGACTTTTGCATGTGTCCTAATGCTTCGTATTCTCGCATGAACTCTCGATATTGATCTCCTAGCTTCGGGTTACGAGACAGACGATTTTCAACCAAATGGAAACGGCGGAGAGCAAAACGGCGATTGTCACCAAGGTTGGCAAGAGCGTCTTGTTTCAGCGGAAGCCGAACAATGTAGCGACCTTCCGGAGAGCGGGATACTGTCCGACGGAAATGAGCTTCACAAGCGGCTTCTTCGACGGAGTAGTTGGTCGAGTTGTTGTCTTCTTCGATGGTCCAAAACTTCTCCATTAGACGATGGAGATCTGTGACCGTTGCGACGTTGGCGGTGACGGAGGTTGATGGTTGGCAGTTGGAACTCCCACCGGATACGATCCAACCTAGAACGGAGTTTACTAAGCTTGGCTGGGACTCACCGAGTTGAATCCGACCGGGCACTTTGAACAGGTCGAAGAAGATTTCCGCTCCCAATACCAATTGGACGGGTCTCGTATCGTAAAACGACGGGTCTGCAAGCTGGATTCCGTCCGGAATTTCCCAGGAGGAAACGTCCACGGATGATGATGGTAGGTTCACAGTGACCTTTGGGAGCACCAAGAATTCTACGGCGGTAGAGTATCCACTGACACGAGAGCGGATGGTTGATTGAAGCTTATGACGGGCCCGCGTTGAAGACTGTCCTATACCAGCAATCGGAACGTTGATCTTGGAGCGTTTAGCTTTGATCTGTTTGGCGAGCGATTCAGTCATGAAGCAGCACTCACTGCTGGAGTCTAGGAGTGCTCTAGCGGTATGTTCGGCTCCAATTTCATCCACGAGAATTACCACTGCAGTGGCCAGTAGGACATTTTTCCGTTTCGCACCAGAAGAAGCGCAACAGACAGGTTCGGAGACGGCAGAGGCGGAGTTTCTGGGTTGCTCTTCTACGTTTGGGACAGAGGCGGCTTTCGGTGGGGACGATTCCGATGTTCTGGAGTTCACAGATACTGGAGACGCTTCCCCGGGGCAGAGTTGAGTATGGTGGCGGCTTCTGCATTTACGACAGGTGCTGGAGGAGGGGCATTCCCGAACTTGATGACCCTTCCGGAGACAGTTGCGACACAGTTGGTGGCGCCGAACATCCTTTTCCTTGTCTTCGATATTCATCTTAGAGAAAACGGCGCACAGGTACAAGGGATGGTGGTCGGAACAGACAAGACACTTGCGATAGTTGGGCTGACTGGCCCCGTGGCTGGCTACGGAGCGAGGAACGTTCTTCTTGGGGACACTGTGCGGCAGAATTTCATTTGACTTGGAGATTGTCTGCAATACGTTGACTCTACGTTGGATAAAGGTCGTCAGATCACTGAAGGTTACGTTGCCCTTTGTCGACGAGTACTCTTCCCAGTCACGCCTGGTGGTCGGATCGAGTCTGCTACTCAGCATTCGGATTAGCAGTATGTCCCAGAACTCTGTTTTCTCCCCAGCTGTTTTAGTACCCGTACATTGGCTTCAAATTTCTCAACAGAGAGTGCAACTCAGATGCCGATTCCCTTTTATCGAGGAAAACTCGAAAAGTGAGTCTACGTAAGACTGTTTCAGCAAAGCGGGGTTCTGATAGTGATCTACCAGTAAGTTCCAAGCCACGTGGTAGTTGTTGGCGCTGATGGCAATGGTTTGGATCAGCTTAAGGGCATCTCCGGAGAGGGAAGATCGCAGGTAGTAAAATTTTTGGATATTGGAGAGCTCGTGGGACGAGTGGACCAGAGAGACGAACAAATCGTGAAAGTTAAGCCAGCTGTCGAGATGTCCGGAGAACACGGGCAGCTTAACGTCGGGCAGTCGTACCGAAGACGAAGTTGGCGGGAGTTGTGCGCTGGATTGAGAAGTCAGTAGAAGATTCGTGGCAGTAGGTGTATTAACCGAAAGTAAGAAACCTTTCACATGAAAGTAGTTCGTCTCAAAGTCAGTGCGGACCTTCAAGTACTTTCTAGGTTCTCCTCGTCCAGCGATTCGAGTTCCACTTTGTGTCTGGTTTACGTCCTTCCAGAGGGTCAACAGGTGCTCCAGACGCACTGAGATCTGATGGGCATCCCGTTCTTCCTGGTATTCTTCCACGAACGTTTTAATTAGATTGAACGAAGTCAACAGACCCTTCAGGCGCGTTTTGAGGCCCTTGATGCGTCGTTCCGTTGACATCGTGGAGAGGTTGTGAAGATGACCAGAAAGCGATGGGATCTATGAAGAGCAATTCTAATGCCTTGTATAATCAAGTGTTCCACACGGATAACCTCTTCTGCACGTGGCGGGCGTAGTTCTGGCAGGTTCGGCGAAGAATCGGGGATGGCGGACTTGCGGAGTTCACGAAATCCGGCTCGAAGGACCAATGTCGATTTGCTCAGCAATTAGAGACACAATTTTATTTAATTCTTCACCGTTAAACTCTATTTCGGTTCTTAAATTATTGTTTCACTAATATAACTATTCAATCAACTTTTTCTTCTACCGTTCTAATTCACATAAATCTTAATTACTTCAATTGCTTCAGACTGGATTAATTTCACGATTACTCAATTTTGTCGTACCCACTGTTCGTCTATGGTGATTTGGGCTCCACCTGTCGGTTCGATTGATGATGAATAAAAAAGGGTTTTATTTGTTAGCAAGGCTCCTTTTATAGATGTCAGTTGACGGAAGACGGAAGAGACGGAAATCCAAAAACGTCAAAAAACGCAAGCTGTCGGTTGTATCGTCGAATCGGTAATCGTTGAACAAGGAATCGGCTGCTGATGATCGATGATCACGTTGACTCCTAGATGTCGTTTCTCGCATATGCGAACATTCACTATGCAATGATTTTGTCTCTTCGATTTGTGTTTAGATGAGCCACTTGAATATAAAAAACCGCAAATTCATGCGTTTCCACTCGAAATTTTACCAACAATAACTTTTTATCTACGTTATTGATACAATAGGCCATAGTTGGGAACATACAAACATATATGTCCCCAACATTGGGTCTACGATTTTCTTGTAAAAACATTGTTATTTTACCTATGTGAACAGTCAGTTTGTAACGTGTAACTATTTTCTGCACATCCAGACTGCATTATTTGCTTTATCGATTCAATAAAGCCAAATCTGGATCACGTGAAGTTCGTGTAGTTCATCTGTTCAGCTTAACCAGTGAAATCATGATGCCCCAAAAGTTCAAGAAATCGAAAATTACGTGGAAGTGAACAACTATAAGATGATTAATATTGTCTCAATTGCTTCGGATTACATCTATCATGCTAATAGTAACAAGATTTTGTTGATTATCGCTAAATTAATGACACATTTGGTACATAGGCCGAATGAACGAGCTAGGCTAACATTACATCCCCTTACCCTATATCCAAAAACATCCAAGAGGTTTTGGTTGAATGATTCCCAGAGTTTACAGCAAATCTTGCCGGGTATGCTGCGTAAATCTGTACCTATAGACTGTCTCAGAATAAAAGGGAACAATTTCCTAACATTGCCATTGGAACATACATTTTTATTCGGGTAGTCTGTCGGCTCCATCTCATTGTTTACACCGAAACGTCAAACCTAACACAACTCACAGCTAAGTCTTTCGTGCTTTTCGAGAGATGGGAAAGATTTCCGTTGAAAAACGCCGTGCCTTCGTGCACAAGCTGAAAACTATTCCAGGATTATCACTTAGAAAGTTGGTGAAACTGGAAAGCGGTGATAGCGGTGTATATTGCGATCTGGAAGTTCGGGGAGGAATAGTCCTTTGCGGACCTGCCACGAAGTGGACGAAAAAAAAGGAGCGTCGTTTTCTAAGGCAAATAGGGAGCTTAGTTCGCAATTTAACTAAAAGCTGAACACCTTGAAGTCCAACGTTCAACGAACCAAAGAGAGATTGAAGCTGAAGACGTACAAGTAAAAGAAGCAGCAAAAAAAAAATTATACATAAGCAGCCAGCGTGACACCATGGGCGCGGAAACTGTGGACAACGATACGTATTCGAAGTTGGACTATAAAGCATTGCTGGAATTGCAATATTACACGATTCGTGAAGATAATGATGTTGACAGGGCGGGTTTCACTGAAAAATTTACAAAAAGTCTGGCAGTCAATTTGCTCTTACAGTAGCCTTACATCGAAAATTGGGCAATGAGTGGCAGATTTATACTTCAATCAATGCTTGAAAAAATAACTTTTACGCTAAGTTGACCATGGAATGGTACAAATCGGAAAACGTACAATCGAACGATTTTGGGCTCTGGTTAAGAGGTATCTTCGTAAACATGTTCAGCCAAGCTAATACAGTGAAGTTCAAAAAAGATAAGACAAGAGCGGCTGAAGTCGTTGCTCATCAACCTGTGCAGAAGCTTATGAAGAACGTTATACATGAAAAAGTCATCAATAAATTTTCATGAGCCTTTGATAAGCCATGTTGAGAAACCATAGGCAAGAATCAAAGTTAACATAAATAAAAATACACATGTTTTTTTTTAAGGAACTGAAGGTGTGCCCTTTCTTTCTGGGACTATCTGTAGAAGTCTGTTTCATCATTTTGCGATAACAACGTGGAGGAGGAGGCAAATGAACCATGAACTGCATCAGTTGCTGAGCGAATTTTCCATCCATCACACCGCAAATAAAATGATCGACTATGGTGGGCTGGGCATGTCGTTAGAATGTCTAACGACAACCCAGTTAAAATGGAATTAAATGGAAATTACCAATCTTTCTTCTCATATTCTAGTTACATTTCAAATGATTCTTTAACTGACGGACTCAAACAGAAGAGGCGCTCGATCAGATAGAATCTGACATGCGGGTCCTTCGCAGACTACGAAGCGCAAAGCAGTTACAAACATTCAAAATATGATTTAAATTTAAAGACAATTCGGAAAATTTCAAAGCTATGTAATTTATTACCGCTCTGCATGTTAAAGCATCAATTTATCTACGCATTTAAAAAAAAACATGTTATTTCGGCATTGTGTGCATGTACATGCAGGGAACGCTAAATTTGTCAGAAAATAATGGGATGTTTCATGTAAATTTAAGCCAAATAACGCCTGAATCTAGTCTGTTGTATGAAAGATTGCGAACATTGTTGTATGGCACATGCATGATTGCAAAGAATTTCGTTATTTACACTTTCTTTGGCTTGAAATAAAACAAGGAGAATTTTACTCGGCAGGTAAAATTCTTTTTTTCTGTTTAACAAATTAATCAGAATGCTGATTTCAGCCAGTTGATCGTATTTTAGCCATTATACCGTCCTTCCAGTTTTGTATAGTGGTTTTGTGCACTTCCTGGACGCTGCTAACGAGTTTTTCTTGAAATCTGACATGTTGTGGGCCATGCACTTGATTTTGGGAGGTTCTGCTTGACGATTGCCCAGTACCGTTCGACCGATTGCAGTTGCGGACAGTTTTGTGGGTCTTCCACAAAATCAACGTTGTTATCATAGGATTATCAGATTATCAGAGATTCGGCCAGAAGAGATGAGGAATCTTGTGCTTCCCGAATAAAAGCGGAAGGAACTTCTTCTGCAAGTACTTGTAGCGGCAAATTTCAGCATTTATTGTTCCTTTTGTTTAAAAAAATGTAAGACCGCAAGACAAATGTGCAAATTGCTTGACAAACAAGCACCTTCTTACCATATTTTTTCGCCGCAATTAAGACACTTTACCCAACCAATTTAGTGTAGAATAGAGGTCCCGACAGTGTTCTGGAATCCGCTTTCACGTACGTTTCGTCGTTCATCAAAACACATTGGAAGGGTTTGTCCTAAAGCGGTTGTACAGCTTTCGGGTCTTCATTTTGGCACGACACTTCTGCTCCGCAGATTGCTTTGGCAGTTTCTGTTTCAAATCATGTGTATGATGTAGATGCAAATATTTTCTCATCACCATGAGGAGTGAATAGTAATTTTGCTAGAACGAAAGATATGAGAAGAAAGTGTTGATAATTCCGTTAGTGTACGGCAGGCTGTTAAAAATTTAATGGCAGTTGTTTTAAATCGAGCGAAGCGAATTTGACGTAATTTGAAATTGAGCGAAGGGAATTGGCATTAGGGAAGAATAGTACAAAATGGTACTGGTGGGGTATTATGACCAGCTCAATAAATATGCTCAAATCTTAAAAACTACAGCTTTAATGGAATGATACTTATTCAATTTTTCCATAAAACAGCATAACTCATAATTTTGTTGTACAATGAGGCACTAAATACATCAAAATATGATCAACATTGAAAAAATTGTCGTGACTGTCCTTGCATGTAAATAACAGTGTTATTAAATAAGCTTTTAACAAGCGTTAATATCCATGGTTTATAATAAATGTACTTCACATATATCGCACACCACAAAACTTTAAGATAGTATCAAAACTACTCTATAATTTCACGTATTTTCAAAATATCTAGACAAAACTATAGTGAACTAAAACTGAGACAGAACGCACCGTGATATTATAAACGTCTACACGCTAAGAAAAAAGTACTCAGTGGATCAGTTTAGTGTGGGAAGCCAACGTTAGGTATAATCATGTTAGCCTACCGTTGCACAGTGGTCGGAAAAGCTTTTTTTCGCGCTTCAGGCTGTTCATTCATGACTGAAGCGTCTGGCGTTATCAAAACTTTCTCTTCATATCTTTCATTCTAGCCAAAAAACATTGTTGTTCACTCTTGGTGCCTCATGGTGATGAGCGAACATCTCCTTCTACATCATAATCGTTACTCCTCGCACGGAGAATATATAACATAACAATTAATGTAAGCTTTATCATGGTCGAATGAAGAGATAGAAAAATGGTGTCTTAAGCAAAGTTGATTGATATTATATTCTTACAAACTTGCTTTTGACATCACCCTTCTATTGTGTTTCGTTCAAAAGTTAGCAACAGCCGAATTTTGGAACTACAAAATTATTACAATTGGACAACTTGTTCAGATACAACTTTGTAGAAGACATTATGAATCGGAAACGTAACCCTTAGGAGTTATTAATTTCGCCGCAAAAAAGGCTTTTCCGACCACTGTGCGTTGGGTATAAATAACTTATTCTGAATCCTAGAGGTTTGAGCTGTTTAGTGGAATACCTGTAACTAGAAATTAGAAGAAAAATTAGTAGTTACCATTTAATTCAACTACCTTTGCTTATCTTCGACAGATACGCGTATTTCGTCTACAATGTGCAGACTTCTTCAGTGTCTCGTACTAAGTTATAAGTCGAGTTATTAGTACGAGACACTGAAGAAGTCTGCGCATTGTAGACGAAATACGCGTATCTGGCGAAGATAAGCAAAGTAGTTGAAATTAAATGGAAGATACTTTTTTCTCAATTTCTGGTAACTTATTCTGGTAAAATTTTGCCTCGATGTCGTCTTGGGATCAAATTGGAAAAGTTTTAAAACTCATGAAAAATCTTCGATTTGAATTTCAATCACATTTGGTCTACAACGAAAACATCGTAATGCACCATATTCAATAAATTCTTCCTAAATTTTAGCTTCCATTTCCAGTAATTCACGATGTTGCTTAAACGGTGCGTTATATACCATCCTCCCCTAGTACTCGAACTTGCTGGGTTGGCAAGATGAGGATATCCCCTTGATTGACGAAAGAATAGGCTCCTGATCGTTAAGGTTCTAGCGATTGTTTCTACACACTGCCCAGATGCCTAAATGGGAGTTACTCCGTTACTCTGCGTATGGAGGATACAAAAATAACAATTATAATATTTAAAACCAATCATGGGGGAACCCATTAAATCATACTGGTAGGGACCAGTATTATTACACTTTCCACATCAACCAGAGTGCTTAACACAGAAAAAAATGATGAATATTATCAGACGCGTAAAAGGAAGCAGTACAACACTGTCATAATTAGTTGTAGCAACTTGATTGTGACTTTCATTAGTCGCACTGAAGTAACTTTGACTGATTTGCAACAATTGTGCTACTAGGGGGGTTAGTTTTGCATCACCTTGTGGGACCCTTTCAATTTTTGATGCTACGTACCCATAGAAAACATTATTGTAGAGGTCTCTAAAATGTAGGGGCTCAGGGCTTTTGCCCTTCGTCCGCAACTCCGACAATGCTGCAATCACTTCTTGGCATTTCCGTTTTTGCTTTGAAAGTACGTAGTGTTTGTCATCAGCGTCACTGTTGGATGATAACGAATACTTCTAAGTAACATTTTCTGTCTTATGATAGTCTAAATATTAGTAGTGTTCAAAATTAATTTTATAAAACTGTGAATAAAACTAAATGTTCCTCCAAAACCACTAAAGGGCGAACACGAAATTATTGCGACACCGAAAATGTCATGCCAATTTTCTTATAATGTTTAGAATCAAACCAAAATTTTAGGGTAGTTTTATACATATATTTACTTCAAAAATCAGAAGAAAAGTTAATCGATGGAGCCTTGAGTGTAAAATTGAACGCATTTTCGTTTGATGCCCTCCATCAAAGTCTTTACAGTGTCATCCGGTACCAGTTTCTCCGTTTTTTTTCATTTTCCTAACATGTCCTTCTCGTCTTTTTGCTCTTCCGAAGTTCCCGCTTTATCATTGCCCAGTACTGCTCCACCGGGCGCAGCTCCGGACAGTTTGGCGGATTCATGTCCTTTAGAATAAAATGGACAGAATTGGCCTCATACCACTCCAGGACACTTTTAGAATAGTGCAGGACTCAGTCCGCAAGAGCAGATGGCCTGCCAAATGAGATATTTGTAGGCGAACTTCGACATTTTCTTCTGCTTAAATTTGTCGTCCACATAGAACTTGCTCTTGCCGGTGAAAAACTCCAACCTCGGAATTTGCTTAAAATCGGCTTTTATATATGTTTCGTCGTCCATCACACAGCAGCCATATTTTGTCAGCATCTTCTCGTAGAGCTTCCGTGCCCGAGTTTTAGCCAGCTCGATTGTTGCCGCTCATCGCGGTTTGGGAAGTTCAGTACCTTGTATGTATGTAGTCCAGCTCTCTTCTTTGCATTCTGGACGTAGCTCTGCGACATGCCGATCTTTTTGGCCAAATCACGGCTTGAGACGTTGGGATTTGCTTTAATCATCCGCTTCACCTTTCCCTCGGTGTTTTTGTTCTCCGGTCCCGGTTTTCTTCCAGCTCCTTTGCAGTGGTCCAACGTCAACCGCTACTGGAACCGCTTCAACACTCTGGAGACGGTTGAATGGTGAATGTTCAACATTTTTTCCAACTGCCGGTGCGACAGGTCAGGAAATTCCAGGTGTTTGGAAAGAATTTGTTCTCTCGACTCGCGTTGGTTCACCTCCATTTTTGTTGAATCGAAAAACACGACTTCGATGCTAGCATGTAAACAATACCCAATGGTAGAAAAGTTATGCCCTGTTGAATGTGTCGCAATAATTTCTTGTTCGCCCTTTAAGTACAAGATTGTTCTTTTAACAAGTGGGCCACTCCTTAACAGGTTTTTAATTCAATTGTTCAGCCGGTGGCTGGTTCGTATTTTCGGGCCAAAAGTAA
>JASCZW010019196.1:0-14161 GCA_034211315.2 Aedes japonicus
ACTGCTGTTCTACGCATAACTGTCCCATGTTGCAAAAGTTGTAGTTGAGAAAAAAGCGTTTTATGGTTTGCATCACTATTGTGTAGTGCTGGTAATATTCGTGGCAAAACCCACAAATTTATAAGTGGCATTTGAAGATGCCGCTGAGTTTCGATGGAATCTGTGGTATTACAAACAATAAGATTATTTTTCTATGTAAAATACGAGGTAAAATATTCAGTGGGACTGACATGCGTAGAATCTTGCCTTGCAGCAGAAAATTCTAGGCATATCAGTCACACTGCATGATGTATTGATGGGTCGTTGGCGATATAATTTACGTTTTCAAATAGACATACCATGTGCAGTATTGTTTATGCTCCTATCATGATTCTGATTAACATTTTTTTTTCTGATTTTTAACACCATATCATCGTTAGAAACACAGTTCCTTCAAATGCAAATGGTGGCTTATATAGACAATTTAATGTCAATGTTTTCATGTCAAAGTCATTGTTTAAGTTTGCATATAAGCCCCTTATCAATGCTGAGTGTCGAGTTGTTCCTACAAAAGATGTTGTAAACTTAAATCAATTTTTTTTTTCTAAGATCTCTTTAGAAAAGTCGTAGTGGGACTTTTATGCCTAGAATTTCAACATGGGACAATCTAACTTGATGTTTTTTGATACAAACTCAGAACAAAGTATATAATTTTTTGTTTGTATCCAATAGTATAGTTAAAAAATTAATCATATATTGAAAAAACTTCAATTTGACCAAAAGCAACATGGGACAGTTATGCGTAGAACGGCAGTATAGAAAAGCAGTAATCCCGAATTTACTATGAGCTGCGAAACATCCGGAAACTTTCGATCATACACTAGAATAACCATAGAAATTTTCGATTTTTTTGCTGCATATGGTAAACAGTAGGCCAACAAAAAACTGGACAAATTTCCATACAGAACCAATACTTTCTTATGACCGATTAGTTGTAACTCCAAGGTACAGTGTTTCCTAAAACATATTGTTTGAATTCTCAAAACATCAAAGCACAAATGAATGCAATATGTATTTTCTCACACAGGTACCTTGCTACTGGGTCGTCGTTTACGACACTTGGATTTTTGTCGATATGGATCGATCGCAGTAGCTGAGATAGTACTGGAAACATATCGTGTTTTGTGGGAAGTCCTACAACCTATTTACATGCTAACTCCAACGGAACAAATGTTTGAGTTAATCCTTAAGGACATACGGGAGCAATAGAGCTGTAATGAGACTTCGAAGTTATCTGAGCATAAACCTCAAATACTATTAGGACTTCACGCGTGAAATTTTCATGAAGCGCTTGCTCCATTGACTCATCCATTGGTTAGCAATTTGAGCATTGTTTGTTTTGTTTTGTTTTTGTTTTTTAGACTCAAAATCGTGAAGTGATAGTTAACCTAACCTATAAATAATATGGAAAATGTAATCCCTTCAGTTTCACCTTAAATGTGCGATCAACTGTCTTTTTCTGCCGGGAGAGTGAGTTTGTGAATTCTTGAGAGATTTTTGTCCGATTGAAAGATCCGAATTTCGTACAATTTTTACATCGGTTTCGAACGTGTCTTAAACGTTAAGCTTATTCCGGTTGAAATACAAATTAGGTGTTTTTGAAAGAGAGGGGATTTTTTTTCAGGTGAAAATTGTAGATGAAATGTTTTGGGTTCGCCTGTGGCGCCCTCACCGATGCAACCGCTTTGGAAGGATTTTTTTTTCTGCCGAGGTCAATTTGGTGCTTCCGTCGCTGCTGCTGATGATGATGGTGCTTCATTTGCAGCCTGCTAGTTTATGGATTATTTTTTTTCGAAGGAAAATAGTGATTGAACTTGTGAGCAACGGAGAAAATTCTAGTTGCAAAAATTCTGGCCGATGGTGTTGGAAAATATTGCGGAAACATAAATTTGTGTTGGGTATATACACACCCAATTTTGGATTTTTATTCCAGCCAAATGATTTACTAGTTGGTAACAAGCAATTTCCATCTTTGCTGAAATGCAGCAATCGGGTTCACCAATAACTGAAAAACAGCAAAAGTCAAATATGTTACTGCAATCCTAGTAACCCTGTTTTCCTGTCATATAAGTCACGCATCAACGACGGAAAGTTGTATTGATTTATCATCTACCTTTTTTTAAGTTGTGAGTTCTTTGTTTAATTAGAAAGGCATTGAAAAAATGGATCCGAATCTGCATAACAGCATCGAAACATTGAACTTAGAAAGCTATGATTTCGAACAATTGTTTGGTACGAAAATATAACGAAAAAAACATTTGATTTTTGAAGGTTGTTTTTCTTCAAGACGAGAAAACGGAGGATTCAGTTTAAGTAAACAGATGATTTTTTGTTTTACGGTTTAACTTTTACTTTTTGTTGGATTTGCATTTTATTATATCTACATTCTTATGAGCAATATTTAAAAAAATGCGATGGAACGATAGGTACATGAAGTAATCTGGCAATCTCCTCAGACATCATCTCAGATATCTTTAATGCACAAATCAATATTCACATGCTATTTATTTATTTTCATTTAATATATTTTTTAGTAAATATTGCGCTGATGCGCAGCAGTGCAAAAAAAAAAAATGATGCCATACGAGCAAATTACGGGGATTGTGGGTTTTCTGATCGCACAGCAAATCACAAGCAAGTTTTCTGAAGTTACAGTGAAGTGCTGTCAGTTTCATGAAATTTAATTTGCTGGATAGATTGCTAGTTTTACAGCTCGGCAAAATCCAACAAAATCTTGCTGATTTCCAGCGAAAAAATCAATCAAAGCGAGTATCACATCAACACGTTCCTTCCCATTCTCTACTTGACCAGCATTTACACATTGAGGATGTATGTTAACCCCAAACATAATCTGTTGGATAATTATGTAAATACAGCTGATCGGCCAATAACGGAATTGCATCCGTGGGCGGTCAGTCATGCCCATGCCCATGCTCAATACTTAAAATTATAAAAACGATTGCATGAAAAGGTAACACATGCAAACAAATTCGAAGCAATTTAATATGTTTATGCAATTCACATGCATCAACTCTATTTAGTCTTTTTTGACGCGGTTTCAAAGTAAAAGTGGAACGTATCCCCTGTGTACAAGAAGACCTTGGTGTAATAGGTAATCCATGCTTACGCACAATTTGGGTTTGTGCACTTTTCATTGATTAATGGTCCAAGACAAACTTGAACAAACGCTCAGCTTTGGTGTCATAAATAACAAAAATGGTGCTTCTTCTTAGTAAGATACTCAAGAAGACGTTTGATGCCGTCCAAAATTTCAGAAAGTATACGGCAGTCACCTCGTCTGAATTTTGAAAATTTGAAAATTTGAAAGGAATACTTCCAAAGCGACTTTGCGGCAGCCTATCAAGCATTTAAGTCGCCGTAAATGCAACATAAATGCCACTTTTGGCCCAATATACGGCTGCTTTACTGCAATGCTATGATAATGTTTCATTAATGCTGTTTTGCATTCGAAATGCTTATTATCGGCTACAAGCATTTAAATAGCATTTGAAATGCAGCTTTACAACCAATTGCTTTCAAGATGCTGATATAATGCTAATATAATGCTTGTAGCATCTGAAATGCAGATTTTGGGTTAATTTACTGCATATGCTAATGCTTATTGGTTACCTGGGTAGGTTGCCTGCTTTTAGGTCGATACAGCGAGTCCAGCGATTTTCTAATTTTTTCTATCCCATCCTAATAGTACTCCTTTGGAAGTCCTTCAAAATAGCCATCGGTTTCAGCTATGAGCTCATCATTTAAGTAAAATCGCTTACCGGTGAGCCATCTCTTCAGGTTTTTGAGCAAATAGAAGTCACTGGGGGCCAGTTCTGGCGAATACGTTGGATGGGGAACCAATTGATACCGAATTAGTTTTTTCCACTGTTGCGAAAAATTTTTGAACTCAAGAGTCAGTTTTAAAAAAGGCTTAAGCATTTTGAATAACACTTCAATTCATAATTTGTAGCTCAAAAACCCTTGGTTGTACAAAAAAACTGTCTTAGAACAAGTTGTGACCCTGTGTGTGAAAATTGTGAAAAAATATACACTGAAAAAAAAGGGGAAATAAAATATCTCAAAATAGATTTTTTTATTTTTATAACTTTTTTGATTGTAAAAACTTGAAGTTATTTCGCAAATTTTAGCAAAGACTCCAGGATGGAGAAACGTCAGAGAAAAAAGTTTTTAGAATATCAACTCTTGGTGTATTTCTCAAAATTTTAATATTTGCAAGAATATACCTATTCTGATGATATAATCTGATTTTTGAAGTATTTTAAATATTTTAAGCTCCTAATGATGATCTTCGTAAAAGCATCCGTTCTCGAGATATTTGCTATAGTGCAATTATAGTGCTATTAAACTAAGTCTCGAGTGCTTTTTTCAAACAGACGTAAGATTCAAACATAAATTTCTCAAAATTCCCAGTACCCCATCACGGAAACTAGCATCACCATCATGTTAGGGAAATGTTATTCCATGTGTTTGTGGCACTAGTTTGCATGAAAGTACTACGGGTTTCAAGTATTAATCGTTACAATCTTACTTCCACCCTTTGTGTACATAATCACATACGTCTGTTTGAAAAACTACTCGAGAACTGGTGAACCCCCACAACAATATGCTTGCTATGATGATCGCGTGTCATTAAGTCTAAACAAAATTGTCGAAAATTGACCTTTTGACGATTTCGTCTGAAGTCACCTTAACGTACACATTTATTTTGACTCTGAGTGGAAAATCAATGCTTATTTTTAGTGTCCTGTCATTTATTGCTCACTAGTACGATTAGTAAAAATAATCACTAAGCCAAATAACCCAATGTTCAAGTTTTGTATTCTCTTGAAGATTATGCAAATTAAAACTAAACTATATGATCATGTCCGAAACTCTAAAGATGCATTCTGTTCCTTTCATTCGTGACCTGAAAGCAATAAGAAAACTAAGAATTAAAGCTTACTTATTGCCGGCTCTCAACCTTGTGTTCTAGAACACGACCACAGTTCGAAATATAAACCTTTCGATGCTTATAGGATTTGAATATTAGTATCGTTTTGTACCAGCACAATCATACGTTTGGGTACATGAGAAATTTTCCAATCAGAAAATTTCCTAGACTTTCAGCTTGGCCATTAGACTGATGCACATTTTGAAACTGTGTAGAATGCAAACTTTTCGTTCACTTGTATACAAGCCTTTTCGATGACGCTAGCGGAAATTTCATATCTTCAGCTACAACTTTACCGGAGACCATTTCTAAAGCAAACAGCAATTGAGCCACAGTTGCCATGAAGTTTATGCCTCAGTAAAAGGCCCAGAAAACCAATGTTGCCAGTTTAGCGGCTAATCCAGCTTAATTAATGTTATTCAAAAAGATATGTTGTAGCTTAGGAAATTGTCTATCGTGAGCTGATAATATGAAAGCAGATTACTTTTGTGAGTTTTAAGAGCGATGGACAGAAATTTGAGTTTTCCAACAGTAATTCCCGTACAAATTTCAAACTGGTTGTGTTGAAAGTATGTTTCAAACTAAATGAGTTAAATTTGGGAAGCTTGTAAGAACCATTTTCACAATTAAGATCAGTCGTAATGGTCATGCGTTGCAACTGTGTCTTTGCCGACTAATCAGAGAGAACCAGATTTAATTATACCAAACACCGCTCTACGAAATGCGGTAGAGACAATTCCTCACCGTTTACATTACAAATAACCTTTCACACTCAGCATACCAACTACAGGTAAACCAGCTTTAAAAAAAATCCTTACAAACGAAAACAACTAGAACTTTCCAATGCCCCATTCGCCTACCTAGTGCTAATCCGTGAACAGTTTATCCTCCCCCAATTTGTCGAAGGTAGTAAAAAAGCTAACCGTTTTATATTTCTTTCCTCTTCTACCCCACGCTCATCAGACCGAATCGCTGCAAAAGTACCAAGACAGAGGCCTGGACGAACTGTTCGCCACGCTTCGAGAAAACATCACAATCTCAGAGCTCGGCACCATCGATACCGAATCGGACGCATTTGTCACCGGCTATGACACGGTGGATTTCATCACAAACGAAGGAACGGATCGGCGAACCAACGGCAGTGAACGGGTCAACTCGACCATCGATACGGACGACATCTCGGAGATGATGAGCGGACAGGACTACAGCGTCTCGAATCGATCACCGATCAATAGTTCTCCCTCGTCGGACAAGATGCGATTGAACGGGAGTGATATCTACCGGAATCTGAAGGACAGGTTGCGGTCCTCGTTTCGGAAGAGCAAGAGATTTATCAAGAAAGAGCAGCGGAAGATTGTGAATTTGTTCGATGAGAAATCATCACCCGGCAAGCGGGAAGAAGGTAACCGGGTGGCTTTCGATTTGGACGAATATCGGAAGAAGTATGAAAGTGACACGGAAGCGGATGAGATTTATCAGTCGCTGAGCAATGCCGGGTCGTTGGCGGAGTTAAGCAACCAGTTCCTAGCGGAACTGGTCAATCAAATCAAGACGCAGTGCGATGTGAAAAAACAGCTAAAACAAGCCTTGGCGGTTTGTCGGAACACGAGGGAGTTTGAATGTTCGTCGGAATTGATCGAAGCAGAAAGGTTGATGTTGCTGTCGACGTTGAAAGAAACGGCAGCAAGAAACGAATTGAGTAAAATCGACTACAACTCGAACGGAAAAGTTTCAAGCGACAGCAAGAAAATTGGCGTCGTGGCGTTGAATCATTTCGAGTTTCCGTTGAAGGAAACTGCCATGAATGATATGCTGTTCAACTACTTCTACCTGATTGTGTGCTCGTTCAAGAATCAGGTAAAGGCCACCCTTGCCAAGGAACGCCACGGGGATCGGGTTTACTTCCGGAACTGTGAGATCAAATTCTACGACCTGGACACCGACTACGAGATTCGGGTGGAGGTTTTTGTACTGCGACTGCGGAAGAATGCCCGGAACTATAGCTTCGAAAGCAAGTACCATCTCAACAAGGTAAGAGCATCCCACTATTCAGCTTATTAAAATTACTAACAACCATTTTTCTAAAACGCATTTCAGGACAACAAAAACTTCATGGACTCCCTTCCAAGCCCGGCCAAACTGCTATCGTCTCGTTCGAGCTCCCCGAAAAACTTCGACTTCGATAACGAATTTTCTCGCTTCAAATCGCAAGGTTTCCTTACGCTAAAGTCCAGCAGTTTGCTTCCCTCGAACGGCCATGGCCATCAGATGGTTGGAACCGAACAGTCGCCGTACTATTCTGCTTCCAACAATTTTCAACAAATGGTACGAAAGCAGGGCGATCATAACATCTACCTGGTGGAGGACTTCAAGTATCTCAAGCTGGACTCGAAGGTTTACAATTCGAATTTGCTGGGCGGCATCGGAATGAGTCTCAAGAGCGAAGTGTTGTTCGACAACTCTGACGTCAGTGGATTTCTCACGGTGGGCGACATTCGAGGCGGAAGCATCGATTGGAGCCGAAAATGGTGCAAGGTCAACGGGTTTGTGTTGGAATTTTGGAATTACCCTCAGGAATGTCAGGAGAAGGTATGATTGATTATTTTATTTCTTCTTTTGCTGATATATCTAATTCACTTCTTTCCAATAAACAGCTCCCTACTCTCCAAATCGACCTTACCAAGTGCATCCATGACGAGATCAAGCTGGCAGACCGGTCGGTATGTTCACGAAAAAGGACCATTCAGGTGGAGGTATTTTCCAAAGGAACAACTAGTTGCAGCAGCAGTGGAATCAGTAGTTATAAAGATTCCGACTCACATCAGCATTCGACCAATCGAATGAGTGGTTCCGATCAACAGCAGCAGCAGCAACAACAACAGCCGCAAGCTCCCAGGTCGCCATCACGATCGCAACAGTCTGAGCATACTAGAAACTATCTACTCTCGGTGGATACACCGAGTGAGCTTAATTTATGGCTCAATGAGCTGAATAGGGTTGTTAAGTTTTTGAAGGAATGGAAGATCTAAAAAGCGGTAAATAAACCAGCAAAACGACACGAGTGCAATATATTTTTTTACGAGGGTAGTTTAAATTAGAATCTAGCAAATGCACTGACGAGGGACAATCAGGAATCTCTGATAGTTGTAGAATACAAGTGCCTTCATCCTAACTACAGATTTCATCCCTTAAGTTTTAATTTTCTTACGAAGTCATCTTCGCAAATAGCTATTAGATGTTAATATAAAACTTAAAGCACCGCATTCCACTGTTAATATAGAAACTCATTCCACTTTTGAAGAAAATATATACCCACGTTGGTTCCCGGAGAAAAGACTTAGATCAACAATAGCAGCTACTAGAAGGAAACTCAGATTTTATAGATAGACTTATACACATACACTGAATCTTATCCTAAAGCTAAAGAAACAATTCGAGAAAGACTAGCACCACCTCTATCCCACTATCGAACTACTAACTGAAATCAATGGAAATGATCTCAATTGGAGGATTTATTCTCATAACCTAATAGGCTACATAACATAAAACGTGAAACTTTCAATTGTACAATGACTGGGAACTACTTAGCTTAGCCGTAAGGTTAGCCGTTAGTCAGGACGATTCTATTTTTTTTTAATTTTTAGCTCGTTACTACATCTTCGAATCGAATCAAACCAATATGATGGCTCTCTTTTTCGACTGTTTTTAAATAAAATTTGAAAATTGTTCATGTTATATGTCGCTTCGATGATTTTTTTTTGTGATCCGAAACATTCTTTGGCATATTGCCTGTTAATATTCATCCTTGAAGTACTACACACACAAATATGTCACTGTTTGTAGTTGTGAAGGCACGTTTCGGAATAGAATTTGCTATAAACTGCAATAAAAGCTGCTTCACACGATACGACAATTGCTACTTTATATAGATCATTGCACGATGGCGTCATCAACGCAGTTTTGACAGTTTATGGGGACAGGGAGCTTGTTTATGCGGACTTAGAATATTTTCGGTAAGATCGGTTTAAGAATTTGTGCTCTAAGTTTAATACGATTGAAGTTAAATTGCAGGAAAACAGACACCAGTGCTTATTTTTACATCATTTCCTGAATCTAGGGTATGTGATGGTGGTTTGTCCAATTTTCGATATCTTCACGTAACTGTCAAATACAAATAGATTTTTCTCCATGCAAAAAAATCTAGAATCACGATAGGTTTGTGTTTGCTGTGAAGCTCTAAGTCTCTAGTTACTAGTAATGCAACAAAAAATTGGTTTGCTCAAAATTTTAGGATGTTATAGCGATTTTTTTTCAATATAATTTATGATGGTGGTTTGTCCACCTCTAATGATGGTTTGTCCACTTTTATGATCATGGTTTGTCCACTTTTGAAAGCCAATGTTTTTGAGCGAAAATGTTCTGATTCTCAAGTGGAATGTAACATTTTTAAACTTTTTCTTGTTCAGGATGATTATTTTGACCCATTCATGAATAGTTTACTACAAGTTTTTGGCATACCGGCGCTAAGCGTGACTACGACGTCGGTTGGATTTTTCTAAGGCGAAAAAATCTCTTCCTCACGTCTTGCATCGGAAGGGAAGTAAAGCCGTTGATCCCGGCTCATGTGTTGACGAGTGCGATTTGTAGGGTCCAGGTGATGGAGTCATCTTTCTGGTGACAATGGCTGTCACTAAGAAAATGTGTTTAGCATTGGTTTAGCAGGTAGTGGAAATAAAAACATGCCCATCTCTGATGGAAATTCCGGTAAACGATATTGAATTTTGAAAATATATTTATTGTTTGGATGGTAATTTAAGAAATAAATGATGATTTGTTGCATATAAATCGGTCTGGAAAATAAATTTAAAGTTAAAAAACAACAAATCAAACGAAATATGATTACTAACTGCATACTTCACTAAGTTTTTCGACGCTTCTCTTGAGGTTTAGAATCCGGAGGAATGAGTTGCTTGCATTTCTTTGATGAAGCAATATTCTTCCTTTTCGTTGCAACCTTCTTTCTTTCATCAGCCGCTGCAGCTTCAAGACATTTCAGTTGCTTTCTTGTAGATTTTAAATTTTCCGTTTCTGCAAGCAACTTGGCTCTTATTTCGTTCAGCTTCATGTTGCGTTCTTGGTTCGCCTCTTCATCCTTTTTATGTTCTTGAGCAATTTTCTGATCTTCCAAGTCTCGGTTTTCAATCTCGGTAATAATCTGCAAATCTGACATGACACCATAGGACACTTTCAGACCTTTTCTTTGCCGAGGTTTTTTCTGAGTTGTTTTAGCAGGTGTCTGTAGGACATCAGCTGGTGTTCGAAGTAAGGTAGAGGGTACTGCAGGAGTGAAAACCACGGGTTCAATTATATTCAGCTGCTGTTCCATAATTAGAACATTGAGCAGCTTTGAAGGTTCGCTTTCCTTCAAATGTGTCCTAAGGTCATTAACAGCATCGCGAGCACGTGCTACAAGCTGCTTAGTTTTACTATCATAAGATGGAGATGTTACCTCGGCACTATGATTAACCTCGTAGACGCTGGTATCCATTAGTTCTTCAACTGTGTCGTTTCTGACTATTGGTGCAATAGTGTCGCTGTTATTATTGGGGTAATCTTGCAATACATTATTAATGAACATTGGAACAGATATATTGTTAATATCGTCGTGGTAGTTAAGTGCACTTTCGTCAAGGGTGGCCAAGCTGTTTTCGGTAGGGTCGAGCTGTTCTTGTCGCGTTTTTTCAATTTGTGAATTCCTTGAGTTTAAAAGCAAACGATCCGTTTTCAAATTATCGAAGTTGAATGGCTGTAATCCGGTTGATCTCCAACCGTCGATGATTGTTTCCTTGTTAATGCCCTCATAGTTTGTTTGCTTCAAAACCTTAACAAATTCAATTTCATTGAACGTTTTATCTGGGTTATTTGTTTTCCATTTTTGAAAATTTTCCGTATATTTAGCTTTTAACGGACCAAAAATTGCCACATCGAGCACTTGTAGAATGTGCGTTGAATTTGGATAGAGAACTGTTAAAATTTCATCATTTTCGAAGAACCATCTGTATAACTTAACAGAATGATGTCCCGAAAACCCATCAACCACCAGTACAATTGGGCGTTCAATATTCATTTCAATCCATCGTGGATTTAAGTGTTGCGTAACAAAATGAAAGAAGGCATCCCCCTTCATCCATCCTGATGCAGTTTGATTGAATATAAAGTTGGCTCCTATGGACCCAGAAGTAGTTGCTGCCGCAACGAGATCGTTAAAAGTATCCTTGAATGTTATAAGTGGTGGAATAGAATTTCCATCAGCAGCAACGGCATATGTGCAAGTAATATTTTCCTTGGGTTTACCGCGTTCAACATTATAAACCACTTTTGCTCCTTTTTTAGCGTACACCTTAAGCAAATCATTTGTAGAGATAGTTTTAAATGTAAGAAAATTGAATCAACACTTATTATTTACATAGACCATTCCACAGGGGCTAGTTTATCGGTGTTTTGATGTCTTGCTTACCTTTTTCGGAACAAGTTTCATGACGAAATTAGATTCGTCTACTTTCCACCAAGATGACGGACGATTTAATACTTCAAGGTTTCCCGAATTTTCAAATTGACTATACAAAAAGTCAAAATATCCCTTCAGCCGATCATGCGTTAGTAGAGCAGACGATTTGCCAAGTGCCTCCGGATTCCGTTTAGAGATATTGGGATGCCGGTTAATAAAGCTGTTGCAAAAATGAAAGTACGAATTTTATACAAATTATGTTATTACTCTGACAAGGATAACATTATGCCATGTAAAAAATCTGGATGCCCCTCACTTGAAATGACTATAACAGTAACATAAGTCGTAATATTAAATTAAATATATTCACTGACATTCAAGCATGCTTTATTTTTAGGAGCACGTGAAATTAAAAATTTAGTGAAAAGAAATAAAATTGCACTGACTAAATATTTTGTTTAAAAAATGATAACACTTCATGATAAAATGAAGCTTATCATAAAATAAGCCACGTATGTAGTTTGTAACGCTTACCCTTTTAGCCAACCGGATGTTGGAGTTCCTCCCCGAAATTTGTTTCCGTCCAGAGATGCAAGATCTCTTGCAGCATCCAGAATTTTCTTAGTCGTTTATGGACAGCCAGAAGCAGCACAAAGTAGAACCCAAGCAGCCAGTTGTTTCTCCAGATCAGCACTGAAGGTCGTTGCATTGCCGACCTCTTGCATTTTTTCCTTTAACTTCAACAACAGGGTCGATTTGGGTATATTGTACAATTTGCTAGCACTATTGGCTGTTAACAACTTGTTCTTCACATCCGATAAAGCCTTCAAAAGGCTTTCCTCTGAATATTGCCTTTTCTTGGACATTTTTCCACTGAACAACGCTTAAATCGGAAATGCTTTACTTCTGCTGCGCGCAAAGGAAACCATAAACAAATAGCAGCGTGCCAAGCGGTCAACAAAGGAACCAACTGGACAAACCACGATCAGCGCACTGGACAAACCATCATCAAAATTGAGGTCATCGAATTGCATTAATTACATGAACTAAATCAATAATTCGGATATAAAATGTATGCAGGCATGATGTTTACAATATCTCTAAATGTTATAAAGCATAAAAGATCTAAATACATGCCAAGTAGTCCTCTGGTGATCGATTAAATGTTAGCTTTATTGAGGGGTGCAATGACACTGATAATTACAGTTTTTGTACAACTTTAAAACAAGCAAATTCGCTTATGTTCCTTATAAAACGACTGCAAATCATCAACAATATTACTTTATTTGTATACTAGGACACATTTGGATACTTTATTTGACACCAATGTGCCTAATTAATTCAATTAAAAAAGTGGACAAACCACCATCATACTTTCGACTGGACAAACCACCATCAAATACCCTAATCGTAAAGAACCCGGAAAAAGCCAATTAAAATTTTTCGGTTGAGCGGTTTAAATTCTAACACCTTGTAAACAAGCTGTAAACAAACTGTCAAACAAGTGAGGTTAGTACATTCGGTGCAATGGTCTATACTAGTGATCCTCAGAGTACAGAGATATGCGGAAATTCAATCCAACGGTTTGGCAGCGGTGTTCGTTTCGTTTACAAAAGCTGCTAACACTTCCGCAGAGTAAAATGTTACAGCTTTGTGCGTGACTTCGTCGTTGTCAGCTTTTATTGTTAACATTTATAACGTACAAGTAATTTGTTTATTATATATTTAAAAAATATCAACTATGAAGTGTATTGCAAAGTTTTGCATAAACCGCGGAGGTGTTAAATCATCTAATTGTGTCAACATAAGGTTGAATATTGTTGGTGTACACCATTGTATCACCGTAAATGTACACACTTAGAAAATTTTACAGTATTCGGTAATTTTTTACCGAACTTTCAACAGCTGAACAGTTTGGTAATCCGATTTACCGGATTTCGGTAAAATTTGACAAGTTCCGGTAATTTTTTTACCGGAATACTGTAAAATTTCACTGAAATCCGGTAAATCGGATTACCGAACGTTCAGCTGTTGAAAGTTCGGTAAAAAATTACCGAATACTGTAAAAAAATTTCTAAGTGTGTACATTACAAAATCGAGACAAGACTGGAAGCGGGTTGGCCGGCAACTGTCGTATGGACGACTAGTAACTTTCCGAATACTCTGATGATTACTATTGCAGACTTGAATGAGTTCTGATTCCTAATGTTGACTTCAGACTTGGCGATTTCATTATTGAACGGCTATGAGGGAATCTGCGATCCAAACAAACAGACAGAATTAGACACTGGAGCAGAATTCTCTTCAAAATACTGACAACACGGCACCAGTGAAATGAATTGACTAAAATAAAAAATGGCCTTCTGTACAAATTCCGCCAAATTTTCATTTCAGCTACACAAGCAACATTATCGAACACGGATAATAATAAAATATTATGTTATTATTACACAATGAGTTCAGCAGAATACGAATGATTCATTTTTGATTTTTGAAGCGTAATAAATATAAATCATTTTCAACTCCATTTCAATACTTAGCTATCGAAACATTTCAGAAAACAGTAAACATGCTCGTTTGGCTCAGATTTTGACAGTTCTCGCTGCTCGATTGGCTCAACATGGCCGCTTCCGCATATCTCTGTACTCTGAGGATCACTAGTC
>JASCZW010019197.1:0-14161 GCA_034211315.2 Aedes japonicus
AAAATATCTCTCGAAAAACAAAACTTGTTATTTTGGATACCTGGGAATACCTGAGAGGTACTATTTTGGTATTGTCTTACCTCATTTTTGGTATTCGTATGAAATTTGGGAAACCATTTTATGGTATTATCCTCAGGTATTTTACCTCTTAATCTTAGCTCTTAAATACAAAGGCCAGTTATCAAGTTATTCGGTCCTGCTCGGGAAGATAGGTTATTGAGCATGAGCATGAGCATGAGCATGATTGACCGCCCACGGATGCAATTCCGTTATTGCCAGATCAGCTGTATTTGCACAAAGAACCAACAGATGATGTTTGGGACTAACATACATCTTCAATGTGTAAAAACTGGTGACCCATTACAAAGCAATACCGGCGCCGGCCGTGTCCGAATGCTGGTCAAGTAGGGAATGGGAAGGAACGTGTTGACATGATACTCGCTTTGAAGGAAGCCGAGAAATCCTCTGCACTTCCACGAGAAATCACTGGGATGTTGGATAGTTGGGGAAAGGTTAGTAGCAGGGTTCGTTTTGGTTAACGATACGCTGAAAATATGTAGCACTTTTCGCCAAAAGCAATGGGCCGCTCCAATGTTACCGAAAAGAGACAAGCATAACGAAAAACAAAACGAAATAGACAAAATAAAAATAAATTATTTGTTGCTTTGCAAACCAGCTCTCCTCGATATCCTAGATGGCCAAGTGTTGCTGGACCGCAGCTGCTGCCGTCGGCACTCGTCCACATCAACCAGTCCGTCGCCGACGTGTCGGAAACCTCCCGGTAGGAACATGATATGTGTGTCTAATACACTCTTCTTGCACTGATTAATTTACAAATTCTGAACACCGAATCAAAATTCATTTTGGCACGGTTGTGGTATTTTTCTCTAAAATCTAGTTCTAGATACTGGCATATCTTCCCCCACAATACCCGCGAACGACGACACTTTGGACCTGAGCTCGTTTGAGGGAGAATCACCAACACATAACAGCGCAATTCTTCTTCTTCTTTATTTTTTTTACGGGACTTTAACCCTAGGGGTCATTCGTCCCGGAGCGCAATTGATTGTATGCCATTTTTTTAAATGAATCGCGAGCACGACGCGATCCCACGACACGCAATACACTTCTATTTTCAGCTTACCGGAACCAATTGCACACGCACACTAGTAACTCGCGACGCAGAACAACGTGACGCGCGACGAGGTGCTACTACCACCGATGTCGCGCTACATAATACCCTTGTGTTGTTGTTGCCGCTGATGCTATGCAAACTACTGCCAACACACACACACAACCACGTACCTCTATATCTTTACGTTTGGATGAATCGCATCCAGGGTGGGCAAATAAAAACAAAAATCCAATCCACCAATCTCACACCAACACCACTGCGCTTCAAAAAGTGCAAACGAAACCGACAGACGTAGAGAGAGCGCTTTCACCTCAGCGCGAGAGGGAGAGGTTGAGCGAAAAAAAAAATCAGCAAGACAACTTTTCTTCCCTGCCAATGGAGGCTGAGAGCCAAGCAAAACACTATTTTTCACCACTTTTACAAACTTTTTAGCGACGGAAAATATCACTTCTACAACGTACGCGAATTATGCTAGCCTGGAGAACACTTTTCAGGCGCTTTCGATTGCGATTTCACCCGCACAGTATGGACTTTTTCGCGAACACAGGGGGTCTGCGTCTGATTGGCGTTCCGCAGTGAAACTCCTCCATAGGTTATTCGCAGGACCGAATAACTTGATAACTGGCCTTGGTATCAAGAAGCTCAGATTAAGAGGTCTGAGCTCTTTAATACCAAGGCCAGTTATCAAGATCAAAATTAGGTATTCATATGCTGTTCTCTCCTGCTCGGGTGGGAATATCTTAGAGGTACTATCTTGGTATTGTCTTACCTCAATTTGGTATTCGCATAACATTGTGGCAAAAATTTCATGGTATTATCCTCAGGTATTTTACCTTTTAATCTGAGCTTCTTAATACCAAGACCAGTTATCCAGCTATTCGGTCCTGCCCGGGAAGGTATGTAAGGCTCTACCGAATTAATCCATTGCCTGTTTTGCTCTACCGTCAGTAATTTTTTCGTTTTCCAATCAGTTATTTTATCACGATCTGCATAGTTTAGCTTATCTTGACTAACTGCACGAATCAATGGTTTCTGCTTCGTGATTGATACGAATCAGTTAAATTGAACAAAAAATCAACCGAATGGAGCTGGAAGTAACCGACCATTCTCGCTGTACACGTTTATATGATTCAATTTCTTCAGTAATCAATAACGGCGCCGACCACGTCTTTGCATTCAGGTGGGAATAGGGAAGGAATGATATTATGGCCTTTGCTGTAAAGAGAACGTGTTAACCTCTGCATCCCCATCAAGGTCACAGGTAAGAGGTTACTTTTATGTTAGTAGGATAGGGTTCGCTGGATCACGATTCACCATGATAAGTGATGTGATCATATATATGATTCATAGTTCTCAGTAAACTCGAGCTGCTGGACAATAGATAACCGAAATAATTCTGAACACGCCACGTCCGACAGCAAAAGTGTGCGCAACAAAGCATCGAAACAACCGTTCACAGCCGATGCTCGAAGCAAACTCTCATCTCGTAAATTTCCAATTTTTACAGTCGCATTCCACGAACCACTACACTACTTGAACTAATATCCACATTAATCAAATAGAAGCTTCTTGTAAACAACAGTTAACGCTTATTCATCCAACACTATGATTGAGGGATCTGGCAAAATTTGTGCCTTCTGGCAACTGTAGCCAGGTAACTGGCAACTATAGGCAACTCACCGATTTAGCAGCAACCGGAGTAGACTTGGTTCTATACCCAATGGTTTCATCATCTCAATCCGCTTAGCCCATCGCAATGTTTTATGATATAGTGGAAGGATTATTATAATTTGATCTTATGATAAAAATTGTTAGAATCGTACAGGGAATACAAAAAACACTTTAAAGTGTTTATCGAAAAAATTTACATTTGCAATAAACTGCCAAAAGCATCCGTTTTAAAATATATAATGAATTTTAGAGGAAGTTTGAAGAAAGTTCAAAACAAAACATCGAAATAAAATTTACGAAATTGGAATTTTTTTAAAAACATGCTGGACGCAAAGAATTTTTTGCAATGCTGATTTGATTGATAAAAATAAAGTCTCATAACTTTTTCGAAGCGTAATGGTTTCATCAGAAGATGGAAGAGTTTTGCTCATTAGTTAACTATCCAACATCCCAGTGATTTCTCGTGGAAGTGGAGAGAATCTCTCGACTCCCTTCAAAGCGAGTATCACGTCAACACGTTCCTTTCCATTCCCTACTTGACCAGCATTCGGGGACGGCCGGCGCCGCTATTGCTTTATAATGGGTCGCAAGTTTTTACACATTGAGGATGTATGTTAGTCCCAAACATCATCTGTTGATTCTTTGTGTAAATAAAGGTGAGCGGTAAATCATGGTCATGGTTCTGCTCATGCGTAATCGTTTCATCAGAAAATTTCGTTTTTTATGCATGAGTATTTACTTTTATTTCTAGATAGTTTTTGTGTAGGTTTTACGGCAGCCCTAAGTTTGCACCTTTAAACTGAAGAAATGATCCATTAAAAATTGAAATTCATTCCATAAAAAACGTATTCATGACCCATTAAACTCTGGTCAATATCCATAAAAAAATAGATATGATCCATAAAATGTATCAATGTGATCCGTAATTTATATAAAATTTAGCAATAAAATGTCAAAAATGTACCGTTATATATCTAGGGTATGAGCCATAAAATTGTACGGATTACCCATAAACATATAGCAAATGTTCCATAAAAGGTTCAATATCATTCCTTAAAGTTTTAAAATTGATCCTTAGAATGGAACGTTTGTGAACTTAAATATATACACATGATCAATAAATTATTGATCCTATCGTCAATGATCCATGATAGTTTTGAAAAATTTACCACAAGCTTCTAAATATGGCCCATGGGAAATAAACTTTGGGCATTAAAAATAATATGTAGGATCCATAAATTATGCCAGAATTATTACAATGTTGAGTTTATATTTTTTTTAATTTTTGGCTACGGGGAAATCGATCCTTGACTGCGCTACTACTCAGATCTATTAACATGTCCGTTTCTTTAGCTATGCGGCTCAAACGTTGCTATTAAAGAAGGATTGCTTTTTAGAAGATTTTCAGTTTTTCAAAGAGCTGATTTACATCGCGATTTCACGTTCTTTTACGACCGCAACTGCGACACATGTTTCCCAATAAATTTGTTAAAGAGAACTCCTGCATGTAAAGAACTAGGAAATTTTTCAATATTAATCTCATCACTTTGCAATTCATCCTACTTGAAATTAAACAATGGACAGGTGACAGGATTAGTAAGTAATGTTTGTTGTTGTTATTAAAAGTAAGCAAACATTATTAGAAAACAAAACCGATCCTTCAACTGCCCAATTGTTTGATTCATCGTAGGATGAATAAAGGAACAATGAGATTAATATGGGGAAAGTTATTCTCCATGTCAAATTTAAGGCTTGATCAAACTGTTATTTAAGATTTTTTATAAAATTATGCCGGGCAAACGCTTGCCGTCCAACTCGCTATCGCTCGTCGGACCTAACTACAAAAAACATCCTCCGTTTGCATTATACCGGGCAAATGCTTGAATCAGTCGTTAAATTGAAGACGATATCGGAAACATCGACCGCTTTCTACTTTCTTAGTTCTTCAATCCTCAACTGCTCAGCGAGGCAACATTGATATTTCTAGCATTTGGAGTACAGCATAACAAATCGTGGCTACTATGTCACATTGTACAATATAGTGTGTCTAACAGAGGAGCTGTTTGATTTTTTTTCTGAGATCCAATGTTTGAAAAAATTGTAGTTGAGAAAATTTTCTATAAGAATAATTTGCTACGGATCATTTATATGAGTTTATAGATTATTATTCATTGTCTTATGGATCATAGACAATTTATTTATGGAACATTTTCAATAATTTATGAATCATGTGCAAGTATTTTAGTGCACAAATGTTACATTCTGTGGATCAATTGTACAACTTTAAGGAATGATATTGAACCTTTTATGGAACATTCGCTATATGTTTATGGGTAATCCGTACAATTTTACTGATCATACCCTAGATATATAACGGTACATTTTTGACATTTTATTGCTAAATTTTGTATAAATTATGGATCACATTGATAAATTTTATGGATCATAAACATTTTATTGTGGATTTTGACCAGAGTTTTATGGGTCATAAAAGCGTTTTTTGTGGAACGATTTTAAGTTTTTAATGTATCGTTTATTAGTTTTTATATGCAAAAGTATGTTTGCCAGGTTTTACTCTTGGCAAAGTTTCCTAGTTCTGAGAATTTGGCTTTTACTTCAAACTTAATGACTTCAGATGTAAAATAAAGTGACGTTGTTTTCAATCAACTGAAAAACTATGCTCCACTTTAACCTACGAATGAAAAAGTAAAAACATGAAGGGACTGAAGAAAAGTTCCATTCTCTTCCCAGAAATGTGTTAACTAACTATTTTATCAAATCATTCTTTTCGGAATCTAACTAATCTCGACCGTCGCCTTGCTTATTAATTGTAAAAAATATAACCTAAACACCACCTGTTCCTTCGTAACTGTTCCATCTATTTTCGATGACCTCTTTCGTTAACCTCGATTCCGCGCCGATGTTTACATGTCCACGGAAATGCAATTTTTCGTTCTACAATATGCCGTAATGAAGACAAATTGTCACCATAATGTCCACCGATGTTCTCGTTTAGCCCTCGTTTCGATACCCATCTATTCTGAAGCGATCGTACCGATCCTCCCTTTTCATAAATTAACTCGACGATCACCCAACAGCCAAATCTACCAACGCGGATACACCACATGTGCGACACCGTCCCGAATGCCATGCTGCTTCCCGGGACAAACACTGCGGAACCGCATCGGAACGGGAATTGGTGGTCGACCATCGAACGGGAAGTGACAGTAGCAGACCAATCTGGAGTTTCGCCGGGAGCGATCCATTAAAACCAAAAGCGCAGTAAATCCAATTACCGACCGACGCACGGTGCGCTAAGCTGCCATCAAATTCGTCTACATGCTCTAATTCTGCCCGATTTCGGGAAGTAGGGAAACAAATTTCAGACCTATTATTGTTCTCCTAAGTAGGCACTGCTGCTGTATAATTCTCACCAAGGCAACTGGCGGAAATCCAACGGTTTTCCGCGCCGATTTATATCAAGTTATAGCTTGATGCTCGGTTTTGTTAGATCTAGTGATAAATTATGACTTGAGTGGGCTTATGTGGGTCAAGGAAAAAAAAAAATGCGCCGAATCAACAAGGCTGTTGATCAAAAGAACCTCAAATTATTCTGAGCTGTGTTAAGGTTGGCAAATTCCTCCAACCTGGCAGTCAGCGAACAAAGTGTCGTTGAACTTGTACTTAACGCTTCTTTCCAGTCAGTGAAATGGTCATTAGTGCTGCCTCGATGATGTTACTTTTGCACTATTCTTGCTGCTCTTTTTTCTCCGTTGAGCATGTTTTCACTCGGTTCGCTTCGAGCCAGGTAAAATCGTGTTTATTTTCTCCACTTTTAACTAAACACCACTCCGATGTCGGTGTCTATGTCGAGCCTTCTGGTGTACGGGCTAGGTACCGTACAGCTCGAACGCATTAAGTTGTAAATCAAAGCACAGAAACGTCACGAAGCTGATATTTCCTATTCCGCTCGGTTTTTCTTCTTCTTCTTTCTTTTTCTATTTTGATTGTCGTTTTTGTCATCATAAGCAAAACGGTATGCTTTCCTTTATAAATAATATCATTTGGATGTCGGAAGAGAAGCACCGGACAGTATTGTAATACTCTGTTGGGATATGTTAAGTGCACGATTATTAGTCTTCTTAACTACTTGATGTGTATTTATGTTATATAAGAATGTGAAGAAATTTATTTGGTGTGATGAATGTACATTTTAATTCTGTGATTCATTTCATGTTAGTTTTGGACGTAAACGTATATCTAAAGGTATTCAGCATACAGGTTCCTTTGAATATAGCTTAAAGCTCCCTGATATCATAAAAAATAACTGGAGACACCTAATTTGATTTTGCTTAAGTTTATGCTCAGCTTAAAAAAAGTACACATAATTCAACAAAACCGATTATTTATTTCATGATTAAAGAGTATTATTAAATAGAGAAACAGTTGATAAAGATATTAATCCTTCTTGCTGTACAATTCTTGCCACCCGCCATCAGGTTTCGTACGGTATCCTCAGGTAGGCCCATTGTGATGATTCTTCATCTTCTCTTGAAATCAACGGTACCATTCGCTTTCTTCTTAGTTTCGAAAAGTTTCTGCTTGACTAGAGCCCAGTACTTCTCTATTGGGCGAATTTCTGTACAGTTTGGTGGATTGGCTGTTTTTAACACGTGTTTGACATCTTGTACCTTATACCAGGCCAAAGTAGGGATAGAAGTCGTGGTTTTTGATAAACTGTAGCAACCGCTTTTTGCAGACATTCTCTCTCTCTTACACATTCTTTTTGATAGTGAGGGTATAGACGAAAATTTTAAATTTTAGACCACAACCACACATGGCCTTCCAAATCAAATACTTCTTCGGGAATTTGGACACCTTCTTTGTCCGAAAATGCTTGGCAGTGGTCTTCAAATACTGTGTTTGTGTGTGTACGTGAACAAATAAAGTATGCCGTATTTCTCAACAGTAACCGAATTGAGTGCCACCACCACCAAATTAAAGGTATCACGATCCTATTGAACATTATTGACAGGTTTCCGAAATCAGATATCTCGGTTCGGAGATATTGAGCAATTCACGACGCAAATTCACGCATTTTGGGAACTAACTCGTGTTTCTCAACAACCACTCAACCGAATTGAGCGCCAAATAAGTGGTTCGTGGTCTCTTTGATTGCTATTGAATTGTTTTGGATTTGGATATTCGGATCTGGAGATATGACCGAAACAATTTCCAAATATACTTGAATTTTACAGATTTTGGAAACTAACCCCTGTTCCTTAACAACCACAGGCCCGATTTGGGTGCAACGACCACCAAAATGAAAGGTATTGTGATCCCGTCACTCTAATAAATGATTCTGGAATTTGTTATCCGGATTATCCGGAGAAATGGGCGAAATTATTTCCGTAAAACCCGAGAACTAAACAGAATTAGACACAACAACTCTCATATGAAAGGTATTATAATTCCATAAGCCCATTGAATATATCTGCAGTGGGTGAACCATTTCTCCCAAGCCGTAGGCTACACAAACTTTACGATGTTGGTGTTGGTTTGCGTGGGTGACCTATGATTTGCGAAGAAAAATGCTATTATTAAAATTAAAAAAAATGACAAATTAGACATTGACGTCAAAATTAACCCGAATTTTAACCTTGCTAGAATTATGAAGTTACAGTCTAGACACTATGTTTTTTCCCCATTTGAAAGGTTATGGTCTTCAAAAAATGTATTGGTGGTGGAAATACCTGGTTCTAGGAATATTGGACACCATGAATCTGCAACAAAGGGAAGGAGGTTTTGATTTCAATGTGTTAATAGAATTGCATACAAAACATTCCAGACTAGTTGTAAAGAGTTGCCGTCTCCGGCAAAGTTTCTCAGTATGTCATTTGTCGTCTTTTGACATTATCATATTAGTTCATGATCTTGCTACATAGATGGCACAGTCTATCTTTGTCAAATGAAGCTCTAGAGTGTTGCCATCTTCGGCAAAGTTGTTCAGTATTAGTAAAATGCAGCCTTATGATGTTGTCACATTAGTCAAATTGAGCCACAATGGTGGTGCTTGAGTTTATCTTTGCCAAATTATGCTCTAGAGAGCAGCATTTTCTGGAAAAACTATTGAATAAGTCAAAGATCTACAATAGACTTTTTCATCTGATCTATCACCCAAAAAACTCGAAATTGGAAGAACAGTATTTTAGTAGAAATTCCTGCAGATAATTCTGCTGAAATTTATGGAGCAATCTCTTGTGAAAATTAAAAACAAACTTTTTTCCAGCATATTAAGAAATTATTCAAGTAATTCTGTAGAGTTATATGTAAGAAACCTTGTAGAATTCCTAGACGAACTTTAGAAACATTTTCTACAAAAACCCCTTGCGGAATTTTTAAAGTTACGAATTGAAAATATAGGATTATGGAATTCATGCTATAAATTATGATTAGATTTCACCAACAAATTAGGATTTTCTCTAAGAATTACTTCAGGAATTACCTCATAGTTTTCGTGTACTTTACTCCAGGGATTCTTTTATAATCGCAAAACTTCACAAGTTCAGGGATTCTTCCAAAAATTTCATCACGAGATAGTTTTGAAAAACTGCCGAAACAATATCAAAAGAGACTCCTGAGCGATTTTGGCATTCGTTCAGCATCCTTTATTGAATTTCATCAATTTTCAGGAAATTTATGATTAATTTATCGCACTTATCTGTTGTTGTAAACTCGCATAATTTCAGAGGCGCATTAATTTCTGGCTCTTATCGTACCATTAATCGCACTAATCGCACCATAAATTTAAATGCGCAGATGATTTTAAGTATGATTAGCTGTAAAAAAACTAGATTTGTTTAGGGTATTTTGCTATCAAACAAATTTTATTTACTGCTAGATAAATCAGAAGAGCAGAGAATCGAAAAAAAACAGAACAACAAAAACCAACCAGGATGTCACAGTGAAATTTGACAGCTGTGGCCGTTTGACCGTTTGCTGGTTTGCCCGGCAGCCAATAGGTTTTATGCTGGTTGTTTTGCTAGCACATTTCGAAAATCTCTATGGTCTTATAAAGGTTTTATTAACTTGTTTTTACAACCATTTATTGAGTGGGACACTATGTACATATTTCGGCTTTATGAAGCAAATAGGAGGAGTTGGTAGACAACACAGTTTTGAATGTAGCATTATAAACACAGCTGGTAGGAGTGCTATACGGCTGGAATAAAACTGAAATTGTTACTTGGGTTACGCTGTAGTTTTATTTGGAAAGTTCCAACTCTAATTTACTACCCGCAATGAAGTTCATTCTGTTAAACTTGTTATTTAACAAAGAATAATCTTTTTCAAATCTATCACGGAAGAGAACAAAATTTGACCTGTAACTTGTCGTGTTGCTTGAAGCCAACTGCGTTCAAAATAAGTTTGATGTTGTTACAAGAGCTAAAGACAACGGTCATGTGAATTTAAGGCTTTCAAATAACCCGTAACATAAATGATGTATAAAAATATGAAAATTTGGCTCTGTAAAGTTAATTCGATTGAGCCTGTACAAATAAATGATTATATAAAAAAAAAATAACCCGTAACGCTGGTAGATCACCTTTTCGTGGTGCGTTACGGGGTATCAGATCTATCACCGAACCATAGTCCTAATTAATTCAAACTAGGGAACATATTTGTTTTTGTAGTCAAAGGATCGTATAATAGTCCTTATTACATTTTATGTCTTGTGAAAAGTGACAATACTCGGGCTGCGCCACCGAGGATGAGCTTGGAATAAAGAAAACATGGTTAGTCTTCATTTATGTGATTTCTCAGTTTCTATTTGATGTTCTATAGTTTGAATTGGTTAGGACTAGGGTTCTGATGCATGGTCAATATCGAAGTTATTGTTTGTTTTGTTGCAATGAATCCGGTTTTTACTGATAAAGGGGCGCGCCTTTGAAGAGTGCTATCGCTCACAAAGGGTTTAAACAGCAGAAACTTTCAATTAAGCCTGATTCATTTCCAACAAACAAACAATGACAACTGTAACAACACCGAATATTTCATCATTTCTCAATAGTGATGAAGTAACTCGACATGCACTAAACAAAGGATACGGGATATACTACAATAGATCAAATTACTGGTCGCAGTGTTTTATGTTCCGAACAGAGAAAAAAAAAGGCTTTCAAATAATCTTCAAATCTCAGGATTATGTCAAGTGGATATTTTTTAACGCATTACGGACTGATAATTAAAAAAATACTGTTGTAAATGTAGCATTCGGATTGTGATTTGAACGTGACAGTATTTATTATTTTAAGATTCAAATTAGAATTTACAATACAATTTATAAAACAAACAGCTAAGTCATATTTATCTTTGACTCTTGAAGAATTTTCGTGCAAAGAGGATTTCATCACTCGTAATATTCATTATTTTTAAGAGTGTATAGAAACACCAGAAAAAATATCGCAAGGAATGTACGAGAACTTTTCATAGATTTTTTGGAAAATTCTATAATGTTTTCCTAAAAATATTACCACAAAAATACAGATCATTTGGAGACACACACACAAACTGACTTTCAGACTGTCATCTGTCACTGTTATCCCGAATAAAGTCCTAAATCATAAAGATGGCAATTCAATAACTTATTTTGATGTCAACTTCAAATGGAAATCGACATTTGCTTTCACTCAAGATCACCATATTTAATATCCAATTAAGATTTATACATGAAATTAGAACATGAAAAAATGTGCAGCAAATCGTCTTTTCAGTTTGTTCTCACTGCGCAGTGATCCATAATGTGAATTTAGCTCGAAAGAAACATTTTCAGCCTTAATTTGAATACTCTAATTGTTATGTTTTGTATTCTCCGTGCGTGGAGTAACGATTATGACGTAGAAGGAGATGTTCGCTCATCACCATGAGGCACCATGACAGTAATATTTGCTAGAATGAAGGATACGAAGAGAAAGTGTTGAAAGTTCCGTCATTGTACGGTAGGTTGGAAATATAATAGACCAGTATCACAACGCTTCACGGTATTTCTCTCCTACGTCTCTACGTTAGAGATGACGAGAAATTACTTGAGTTATGTCAGACGTTGCGAATCAAAACAAACTCAAAAAGGAGAGGGTTCCTCTCCCATGTGCGCATCAAAACAGAGTGCACTCAAACTTCTGCTAGAAGCAAAGCTATCAGTGGCACGTGAGCGCGATTCAACACGTTACTTTTGCCTGTTGAGGTGGCGGATTCGTCCGTGCCTCGATCTACCCCGCCGTGGGATGTTAGGCAATGGTCCTTGGTTCGATTACTACTATACCCATGCCCTTTCGCTCAATTTTCAATACTTCTATTCTATTTTCAACTTACCGTACACTGACGGAACTTTCAACACTTTCGTTTCATATCTTTCATTCTAGCAAACATTGCTGTCCACTCTTGGTGCCTCATGGTGATGAGCAAACATCTCCTTCTACAACTAAGTTTGAAGTTTTGGAGCAAAATTGTCTTCTACAAAGTTGTTTTTAGTTAAAAGGCGCATCTTTTGGTGTTAATGAAGACTCCGATTAGGTCCTTATTTTAAGAGAAATCTAAAATATAACTTTTTTAAGTGCAAAAATAAAGGCAAAAGGCAAAAAGCAAAATTCATCTAAAAAATTAAAGATTAAATAGTTGTCTTCACAATTATTTTAGAACTATAAAAGTTACAACTTTTGGCGTGCTTTAATTGTCTCTATCGTATGTCAAACCTAAGTTATTTTGATTTTTTAAATGAAAAGGCTGTTTTAAAATGTTGATATTTCTAGTTGGGGCAAACGAAACAAATATTTCTCAACATAATTTGAAAGTTTTTTTGTATTATTTATTAATATATCTGAAAACTAGAGATAAGTATTTTTTTTCAATAGAGTAGAACACATTTAAAATTGGCGTAATTTTATAAGAAAATCGTTAACTACTCGTTAACGTTAAGAGACTTCAAAACTTTTATCTTTTCAAGTTATAAAAATAATCTGATGACAACTTTGTTGGCACGTTTGAAATAAAAAAGTTAGAGATTAGAGATCTAAAATTTAGAGATCTAAATCGGTTTATTTACAAGTGTTGCGCATCAGGATCTAAATGATCAAAGTGCAAAGCACCCAATTGAGCTTGATGTACTCAATTGGGTGCTTTGCACTTTGATCATTTAGATCATTTGATCATTTGTCGTTAATTGATTCTTATGTTTGTTGAAATCTAAAACTTGCTGTTTTATTGCTGAAATGAAGTAATTTGATAAAATTGTAACCTAAATAATTTCAAGCAACGTTGCCAACAAAACATTTTTGTAGTTTGTGAATAAACCGATTTAGATCAATTTTCCCTAGATACAGAACATCGCAACATCATAATTAGTTTTCAATTTGATTTCAGACTCTACTCGAGTACTCGAGCTGTCAGTAATAATTGTTTTCTTCTGCTTTATGAGTACACTACCACAATGATCAAAGATATCTCAATTAATAACATGTTTTTGATATTTTTTATAAGATACAAGCTGAATCGACTGTTTCGCTTGCAAATAAATGAATGGAAATTTTATAGAACTGGCACGTTTATGGTTGTTTTTCGCAATGAGTATTTTTCAATCTTCTATCAGAACATGCTGCTTACCCGAAAAATAGACGTTTTGTGTTTCAGTAACCTGGATAGTTTTTAGTAGAAATTTGTGTTGTGCAGATGAAATGTGAGTCCATCCTCCAGGGGACAAGTTTCTCAAACCATCGTACAATAATTAATTACCCCCCCCCCCCCACATGCGAATTTTTTGTCCATTTGCTCTATTAGTTCTCGAGTTAGGCAGAATTTCAGTTTCATTTATATGAGAGACCCCCCCCACCTTCTTAAGAGGGAGGGGTTTCGTACCACCATAGAAACATTTCTTGCTTCCAGAAAAACCCCACATGCAAAGTTTGGTTCTATTTGCTTGATTAGCTCTTGAGTTATGCAGAAACTTGTGTTTTATTTGTATGAGGGCCTCCCTTTCCAGAGAGGAAAGGAGTCTCAAACTACCATAGTAACAATTTTTGCTTCAAAAAACTTTCCAATGCTGAATTTAGTTTCCTTTTCTTGATTAGTTCTTGAGTTACGCAGAAATATGTATTTCACTTGTATGGGAGTCCCCCTTTTCAGAGAAGGGAGGGGTCTCTTATTATCTTAAGAACTTTTCCTGGTCCCAAAAACTCCTTCACAAATAATTTCATGTCGATCGGTTCAGTAGTTTTCGAATCTGTAAGGTTTAGACAGAAAGACAGAAATTCATTTTTATATAGGTTTTAAAAAGTTATCATAAAATAAAATGTTAAAAAT
>JASCZW010019198.1:0-14163 GCA_034211315.2 Aedes japonicus
ATCAGTGGGGTTGTGTACAAGACACTACCGGTTGACGTAGACTACGTTAAACCAAGTGATGCATTATAAGGTCAGGGAAATTCTGTGTGGTTATTATTAGCGTTAAAAGGGTTTCAATTATTCGTGCCGGTCGCTTACCCTTACCGATAGAAGCAGTTTAAGTCACAATATGACGGGTGCTGCTCTTATGGGACATTAGACCAGCGTTTTGAAGCCAGTAAGTAAGAAAATTCTATTGTACGCTCTTGAGATATTATTTAGTGGCCCTGAAGTTTTATGAAGTCAGTGTGTAGGAAAATTCTCTTGTACACTCTTTATAACTCTTTGGTGGCCCTGAAAAGGCCTTTTGGTTTAAATGATGACACGGTCACGGTTGCACGTTTTACGATGGACTATCTTTAAGGCCAAGAAGAAAGTTAAGGATCTGTTAGGGAATATAAAATTATTTAATTAATGATAGTTTTGCTCATTCTTATAATCATAATCACTTAACATTACTAAATGTTTATTCGTATGTCATACTGTGCCTGAATGGCCTGCATCTCGGAATTCTCACCATCGCCGGAACCATCAACAATGTTTTGCATCGTTTGGGGGATTTCAGTAACGAGAGGCTGCGGAGGAAATTCTATAATACGTACATACAAACATATATTTTGACTGATGCCTTGTCTCCTTTTCAACATTCACCATTTAAATGCCATACCTTTCGGATCATTTGTATACAATCTGAGTTGTAGTATGCCTTTGCATAATTCAACTTCAAAGAATTAAAAATTTGCAATTTATGCAATTTTAGCAATTCTGGATTTCAAGGGTAATAATAAACATTGAAATACTCTAGAATTCAAATAACGATAAAATTCGTTATTAGAAAATATCCGGCAGGTTTAGTGATTGTTATGAAAACACAATAATCAATTGCAACATTTTCAAATGTGTAAGCGTCTTCTGCGTAAAATGTTCAAAGTTTAGGAAGTTTTATCAAACAGAATTTTACAAAAATTATCATGCAGTTGTTGTAAGGTTATATATAAGTATATAGGGTACATGTCCCTTGGCTCTGTCGATTATGTAGCGCACGATTACAGTTTTAACTATAGCTCATACAATAATTTAGCTAGTAACGATATTCAACTAGTTATACCTTTGCTAAGACATGCTTAATAAGGCGTTTGCTGTACTGGACCATGAAAAGTCACCAACTAACATTATTGAGTCGAAAACTTTCGAAGGATATCATTAAAGATACTTGTTCGAACGAATTTCAGTAAAGTTTGTTTATTTCATCGCTCCGGCATTTATTTATATTATCGCTTCGGGCATTCGGCTATATTCGGTATGCTATACGGAATATAAAGCTACTTTATAACATCTAAATGACTTTCTCATGTGATCAATCGGCCATTCCATTTCAAAACATTAAAATTCCCACTATATTCATTTAGTTATATAGGTATTGGTATGAATAAGCCCTTCGAAAAATACACAACCGCTCACTCTTACTTTTCCATTGAAAACTTTTATAATCTACATTTTACTATGTGATGAATACATTTGGCCATAGTTGGGAATATAAGGTTAAATGCGTACCTAAAATATGGTCTATGGTTTTCTTGTGAAATTATTATTCATATTTCTATGCGAATATCAGGTAAATTAGGGAATCCATTATGGCTTAAACGTTAAGGAAATCGAAATATATATAAATATATTAGATCTCGCAGAAGAAAGAGAGTGAGTTTTATAAAATATCATTATTCTTTGCAATGGGTATGGGAGAAAAGGTTGGTTAATATATGATAAATTCTTATAAATATAAAATAGACACCTGAGAAAATAATCACGCATTAAAACATGTTCAGCGCTTTAGTTGTATCGATATCATTTGAAGGTTCATATGATGTATGAATAACAGAATACAATTAATACTATGTTGAAATTTATTAAGACAGGGAGCAATAACATAGAGAGATATTCAATTGCTATGATGACATGCTCTTTGTTAAATTGATTTAAGGTGAATCGCTGCTCCATGTATGTTTTCCTTTCTTTTATCTCGCTCTCGCAAACTCACCTTGCTATTTCAAATTGATAAATCTCGATTGTTAGTGAATGAACATCGAATCGAACTCTATCAAAATCCTCACAGCAAGTAAGCATACAAACTGATGTGATTAAATTTTCAATATCTAGTACCGACTCTGATTTATATCAATTTTAAATGTTGAGGTAATGACTGTCATCAAGAATGATTCAGCATGATCCCTTAAATTTAATAAATATCAATTTCCTACCTCGAGTTGAAGGACCTTCTCCAGCGTCCCAACTAGTTGTTGGCAACGCATTACCTCTTGCTGCTTTCAATTTCACCCGATAACTACGAGCTCGCTCGGCATCGGTGCATGGTCGTTTCAGAGGATTTCCCGTATGTTCGCTCTTTATGCGCTTCCTGAATCTGCGCAAGCTTTCTGGATCAAATCGGTTAGGCATTCTCACTTTCACTGTTTCTCAAAAAGTTTTCTTCCTAGAGGTAGAACGCGAATCGTTAACACAACAGAACAACTGTTTATAACACTACTAATTGGAATTTACAGAGAATGTTGGTTCGGAATATTATGTTTGACATCGAAAATGGTGTCCGTGATAGGGAATTTGTGTGGTTTAAGGTATGCGACGCAGGGAAAACAAGTTTTGCTAATACCACTGGCCGCCAATCGACAATTTGAAACGAAAATCCCAATCAAACAAACTCTCAAGCTGAGAATTTTAAATTGACAGTAGCAAAGATGGATTTGTATCTGGTAGCATTTATTGATTCATCGCGGGTTGCGCCAACCAGCCAAAATTTTCCCGACAGCTCGCCCTCCATGCAGGCGATTTTACAGTTGCGGCGAACGAATTGGCACCATATTAGGCGCACAAACCAAACGAAATAAAAGTTTAATTCTTTTATAAACAACTCTTTTGATTAAATTGGTTGTCCTCAAAAGGACAGATTATCAATTAATGGATAGCGCCAACCAGCTGGGTGAAATTTTTACCTGACGGCACCGAACTTAATTTAAGATTAGTTCATTCTTGATTAATCAACTCTTTTATTTGAATTTATTGTCCTCAGAAGGACAGATTATTTCCACCTACTGCTGACTGCTACTCGCCCCCAAGGACGCTTTCCCCCAAACAGCAGCGTTTTCGAAGTCGCGGCGAAACAATCTCCACGATGAGGTAAGATGGCGGCTTGCACAAAACCGACGCGATTGTGCGCCCTCATAATCCGCCATTTTACCTCATCGCGACGATCGCTGTTTGGGAGAGCCTGCTACTTACCACCACCAGCTGCTCTGCACCAGCTCGCTGCCGTACAAACGAAGGTTCCACCAAACTGTAGCAATTTTTTGCCGCCGCAGCAGCAAATCGCGGTGGAGAAATCGCCGCGGTGAGATTACATGGCAGCTTATGGGAGCGCACAAACCGACGCGATGCGTTTTTAATCGCGTTGGTCTGTGCGCTCCCATAAGCCGCCATGTAATCTCACAGCGGCGATTTTTCCACCGCGATTCGCTGCCGCGGTGGCAAAAAATTGCTGCAGTTTGGTGGAGCCTTCATTTGTACGGCAGCGGAGCTGGCAGAGCAGCTGGTGGTCACGCAGCAGCTGGTGGTGGTAAGTAGCAAGACTCTCCCAAACAGCGATCGTCGCGATGAGGCAAAATGGCGGATTATGAGGGCGCACATCGCGTCGGTTTTGTGCAAGCCGCCATCTTACCTCTTCGTGGCGATTGTTTCTCCGCGACTTCGAAAACGCTGCAGTTTGGTGGAGCCTTGAAGCAGCTCCCTGCGACCAGCTCCCTGCGACCAGCTCCCAGCGACCGGCTCCCAGCGACCAGCCCCCAGCGACCAGCTCCCTGCGACCAGCTCCGCACAGCTTCAATGCTGCCAAACGACTGAGGAAAAATTTTGCTAAGTGTACCTTCTATGCCGTTCTCAGCTGCATGCGAGACGTACATGGGGAGACAAACAATATGATTGGTTAAAGTCTCTCTCTAACACAAAGAAGAAGAAGATGATGCAAGACGTTCCTTGCTTCGATTTGAAATCTGTGATAGGAAATTTGGTAAATTTACTCTGCAAAATGGCATTATAAGACATCACCTTATATTTGCGTTATTTTCAATAGTTTACTATTGATTGAGAAAAATGTTTGACAATTGAATTGGAGCGCGGTAAAATTTCCGACCGATTGAAGAAGAAATCATGTAAATCTATCGTGGATTATTTGAGTTATTCGCGTACAAAACGTACGGTTTTTCGTGACGGTCGCAAAATTTTAGATTTTCATTTGACACCCTACCCTTGCCGTAAGACGTAGTCTACGTCAAAATCGATATATCAGATGTAGTCAGGTATCCTTTTCCCCTTGCACAACCCGCATAAGATAGCTTGGTGAAAAAGTGCTTGATTTGTGCGACCATTGAAACAAATCTTCACTCAATTTCATCTTCTAATCAAGTTTTAGACCACCATATTCTAGGGAAACTATCAATACTAACTTTTCATATCGTTCTGTAGTAAATTAACTTGCCCTGGAAAGCCTTATATTGATATGGAAAGTATTTCCTTCGATGCATTGGAGTACAATACAAGAAATACAATTTTATATCTATATCATACAGGGTGCGTAACGAATAATTGCAGTAAATTTCAGACAGTAATTTATCATGCTTACGAAACATTATTTAGGTGTATTTGGCAGCACTCGATAGTTTATACTGTAAGCAAACAGTATTGAGTAAAGACTAAAAGTAAATTGGTACGTACAAAAAGACCTGTAACGACTGTTCCAGAAAGTAAAAGCACACCTTATTTTAACGGTCACTTTGAATATAATGAAATATTTCAACATGTTTTGGCTGCGTCCTTTTGTTTGCACATTTCTGAATGTCATAGCATTAAAAAAAAGCTCAGTTTTGTGTTACCTATCAAAATGCGCGGACTTACTCCGGAACAACGAAAAAGTATCGTGCACAAATGGTGCACTGAGAGCGGACTCCCCTTGAGAAAATTGGGCAAGGAAGAGAGTGTAAGCGTCGGAGCGGTACGATCTGCGATTCGAAAATATAGAGAACAGTGTACGTTTGAAGATGCGCCTAACAGTGGTCGGAAATCCGGTCCTGTTAGTTCGGATAACGATAAAAAGATCAGGGATGCCTACAAGCGAAAACCAGCGACTTCCGTTCGAGATGTTGCGAAAAAACTAGGGACACGGTCGAGTAACGTCAAGAGTGCCAAAGAAAGACTTGGGCTAAAAACATAACGGAAGCAGAAAAAAACCCAAAACAGACCGCGTCCGTGAAACCAAGGGCCCGCAAACTCTACGATTCGTTATTGTGTAGAAATTATGTGTCTTGAAGTTTTAATATTATGAAGTTTTAATATTAGAAGAAATTAGAAAATAAGAAGGGAATAATTTTTCAAATACCTACTTAGTGAACAAAAATAAAGTAAATGGAATTCATAAGCCAACTTTTTACAAAAAATACCACGACATACTAGTTTTGTGCATATGCCTGCTGAATTGGCCGGCTTGACGTGCCGCAAGGGCTCAGTAATGATCAAGACCCGAAGCTAAGAGTCAGTTCCATTGTGGTTATATCACATTTATTAGCAGAGCAGCACATCGAAATTTTAGGTTCATTATTCTTTATAAGCTATACAATTTCAGATCATCCACGGACATCCCAAGTTTTGTGAAATAATTTTAAATTAATTTATTTTCTCTTGGCTATGATACATTATCCAAGCTTGCAGGTTCATAGTGGATGCGTGGGTCCGTATACAATTGCAGCAGGAACACAATCATCAGACATGTAAATACAAATGAATTTATTATCATTTTATAATATAACATCCATTCGCTACATTATGTATGCTTTTTTATAAGTCATTTTCAGCCTCGCATTTATGTATCCTTGTCAGTTATAGCTCATCTAACCAACGTTATGTATTTGAAAAAATAGGTAGGTTTTTAATGTCTTTTTTAAAAAGGATCATATTCGAAAAATTCTACTTAAAAAAAGCTCTCTCCTTGTTCTTAAAAAATATGTAGTATTTCAAAACCTAACAGTTTACAATCATTTGTTTCCTATTTCACAGACATATGAAATCATTAATGGGTCCAGATGAACAAGAGCTATATTTTAGTTTTATTAAGATTCTGATTTTGAATTCATACGCATATGAAATTTATTTCGCCTTATTATTAGCTGTTTTCAGTTTTCCCAATATTATTATGATATTAATACACATCTAATTTTTATATTCAGTAACATACCAGTAGATGTAAGATATATCTTGTACCTACGTTTATTATGTTCTCTGACTATTATTGTAAAAACAAATACTAATCTTAGTAGATCCAATAGAAACTGCAACTGTGGAAGTCTATCGATGAGTGGATGGTCAGCTTAGTTACGGATATATGAATTTTTCTATAGTTTACTGGCCTGCTGGTATTATTATCTTAAACTATAACGTAAGTTTATTATTTTATGGTATGATATTGAATAATGTGACATAATTGTATTTAAATTCATTCTATAAAAATCACTATTTCCGATAAGACTCATTACAAAAATTATTGCAAGAAACGGAACAGCACACGACATTTTAGGTTTACTATTCTATTGCTTTATAATTTCAGATCATCCATGCATATCCCAAGTTTAATGAGATAATTTTATATCAATTTTTTTTCTTGCATCTACTAAACTTTCAGGTTCACAAATGGAATTGTTATTATCATTCTTATATCCATTCACCATATTATTTGGATTATATTCACTATATTTTTTATAATAATAATATTAATTCACTTTATCTTGAATATAACTATATGACATTGAATATACATTGGGAAGGGAGGAAGTATCATGGTATCACTCAAGCTGGAATTGGTATGACAACCGGCGTCTAGGAGGAAACAAACAGTATCATTTTCATATCCTACCGATTCGATTGTGATGTTGCAAATTCTACTCCAACAGTTTCAGCGAGAGTGACGCGTCCTTCTTAACAAACCATCCCGTAGAAAGCTTAATAAGTATTGCGAATTGGGTTATTCGATTTGTTGGATCGTATCGTTGGAAGGAGAATCTTATGTTCCCGCGGATTTCGCATAAGTGTCTCTGCTTACGGGTCCGCCCCACCGTTTTTGGCCCTTCATACAGCGTTACTGTGAATGCAACCCGGTAACTCAATTTGATCTTGCTATTAAGTGGAGCTGCATACATGACAAGGTCGTAGAAGGGATGGTGGATACCTTACATACATACATGCCTGCTTGTGCATTCCTAAGTGGGCCTCTGCGTTCTAATTTCAATTTTGATCTGGTAAACTTTTGTAGACCGAACGATATTTACGTTCATGGGCAAACAAATCAAATTTAGCCATTGTGAAGTGGATTCGGAAATGCAATCATCTCCTGAAAAAAATAGTCATTCCGGGAAATGGCGTCTGGAAAATGGCCTTTGGGGTCATTACCTCATAGAAATTACCCGAAAAAATTAGGACAAAGATCAACTCACGGAAATGGCGTCTTTTGAACGGGCTCTAAGAAATAGTTTCAGAAAAGCAATTATTTCCTGAAAACAGGACGAACACATATCTACTCAGGAAAATTGGTCATTCCGGGAAATGACCTCTGGTAATAGGATTCCTGGAAATGGCGTCTGGGAAATAGCATCAGAAAAATTGTGCCCGGAAAACAATCAATTTCCCGAAAAAAAGGACAGATATCCACTCTGAAAAATTAGTCATTCCGGAAAATGGCTTCTGGGAAATAGTTACCTGGAAAGGCCCCTGGAAAAAGATTTCATTAAAGCATTTTCCGAAAAAACGAGGACAGAGATCCGTTTTGGAAAATTATTCATGACCTTTGAAAAATGGTCTCTAAAAATGGCCTCCGGGAAATGAATTCCGGGAATGCTTCTGTTCTGCTTCTGGCTGCCACACCCCCTAATTTAAATCCTGGCTACGGTCTAGATAATGTTTAGTTATGGTATGCGGTGATTGAGTATATTCATCATCCCAAATCAATAAATTATTGAGTTATAAACTGCAGTTAACCATTTATGGGCTGGCTTAAATCAGCTTATCGTGACGTTCGGTATTAAACATCCCGAAAGAATATTAATAAAAACTAGCTTTTAACAGACGCATACTCTCGAGCACTGTTGTTTGGGAGGGTGAAAAGTGTGGGGAGGAGGGTATACGCACTTTACTCCTGGGCTTAATGGTTACCCCGTCAAAATATTTCTGAAGGGAGTAAAGTACAAAAACAACAAATCCTGGGTGGGGGGCTACAGTATTCTGGAGGGGGCCTGGCCCCCTAGGCACCCCAAGTAGTTACGCCAATGATGAATGCCTGAGAAGGAGAGTGAAATTGATGAGGCCGCCGTTTTTAAGAGCTCCCTTAACGCAACTGAGCCAGATTGATGCTGCGGAGAATGTTTCAATTGCTGTTGCACGAGTGCAACTGGAGCGGGCGATACAAAGGATTAAGCAATTCAACGTTCCCAACGATAAAGTAGATGTTCATTTGATTCTCTTTCTCGACGATGTTATGTTCATTGCATGTGGAATTGCACATGTATCGAAGCCAATACTAAGGTCTTAATTGAAGCACAGCACAGCATTATTTAAACATAAATGTATTAATGTATAAGTTTTTTTTTTTTTAATAATCATTTATTTGTACAGGCTCAATCGAATTAACTTTACAGAGCCAAATTTTCATATTTTTATACATCATTTATCTTAAAACTAAAGTTAGGAGGATAAAGCCGATTACTCGCGGCCGTCTCGAGGTTAATAGGAATAACAAATTACGGATGGGAAGGAGGGTGGGAATTTAAAGTCTGGTTTACATAACACATTAAATTTAAATTCAAAATTATCTAAACACTTATAACTATACAACTTATGGTTTTCTTTTGACTTGAACATTTCTTGAAAAAGAAAAAAAAACACACACACACATACACATATAAAAAAACTTATACTAAACATACAGGTTAAACTAACTACAATCTAATGCTAATGTTAGTCAAAAACACATAAATGAGTTTCATGTACTCCAAATCACGTACAGCCAAAATATCTCGAATTGGCACATTGGGTTGTCTACCTCGAGCCCGAAGGGAATCATAAAGCTCAGATCTGACTCCAGAATGCTCAGCACAAGACCAAATAACGTGATCTGTGTCCTGATAGCCTTGTCCACACTCACAGAGATTGCTGTCGCTCAGCCCAACCCGGTATAAATGAGCGTTCAAAGAATAATGATTGGACATGAGGCGGGACATGACACGAATGAAGTCTCGACCCACATCCATCCCACTAAACCAAGATTTCTTCGACACCTTTGGGATGATAGAATGTTGCCATCGCCCCAAATCTCCTTTACTCCATTTATACTGCCAGCTGACGAGTGACTGTTGACGAAAAATAGGAAAAAATTCATTGAAGGCGATTTGTCGATCACAAATATCGCCTTCCATAGCGCCCATCTTTGCAAGCGAGTCCGCTTTCTCATTGCCCGGAATTGAACAATGAGAAGGGACCCATACAAAGGTGATGATAAAATAACGCGAAGATAAAGCACTTAGAAGCTCCTGTATTTTCATGAGAAAATACGAGGAGTGCTTTACCGGCCTCAAGGAGCGAATAGCCTCTATAGAACTGAGACTATCCGTGAAAATGAAGTACTGATCCGGTGTTAATGAGGCAACAATTTCTAGCGTAAAATGTATTGCCGCTAATTCAGCGACATACACGGAACAAGGAGCTTGAAGTTTACGGTTGGCGCTATAAATTTCATTAAATATACCAAAGCCTGCTGACTCCTCTATCAATGATCCGTCAGTGAAGAACGATTTAGTGGAATCAACTTGGCCAAACTTTGCAGCAATATCACAGGAGCAATCATAGGACGATGATGCTCTCGGGATTCCACGAAGCTCCTGCTTCATGGATAAATCAAAATGAACCGAATTGTCGAAATCGGAGAAGCAAACACGATTGGAAATGTTCGGCGAAGGGCTGACATCCTGTGTTATGTACAAATGGTACAAGGTCATGAAGCGAGTTTGAGGATTCAACTCAAGGAGCTTCTCAAAATTTTCGATCACCTGGGGGTTCATAACTTCACACCTGGTGAGGAGCCGGAGAGATAATTCTGAAAACCGATCCGAGAGTGGCAACATGCCAGCCAGCACTTCAAGACTCAAGGTGTGAGTCGAGTGCATGCAACCTAACGCGATACGAAGACACCGATACTGAATACGTTCCAGTTTAATGAAGTGCGACCGAGCCGCTGACTGAAAACAAAAACTACCGTATTCCATAACCGACAAAACCGTTGTCCGGTACAACGTTAGAAGATCTTGCGGATGCGCTCCCCACCAGCTCCCGGTAATTGTGCAGAGAAAGTTGATCCTTGGCTGGCACTTTCGCTTCACATACTCAATATGGGATCTCCAGGTGCACTTAGAATCGAACCAGACCCCAAGGTATTTAAATGACATAGAATGAGTTATCGGCTTACCCCAAATTTGAAGCTTCGGTTGTGCTGGGTTATGCTTCCTAGAAAAAACTACCAACTCAGTTTTCTCCGTAGAGAATTCGATACCTAGCTCTAGAGCCCAAGTAGACAAATTGTCCAAGGTATCCTGTAAGGGTCCTTGCAGATCGACCCCATTGGTTCCCGTGACAGACACTACGCCGTCATCTGCAAGTTGTCTCAACGAACAGTTGTCACCTAGACAACCGTCAATGTCTTTGACATAAAAATTATACAAAAGGGGGCTTAAACATGATCCCTGGGGAGACCCATGTAGCTAAATCGTGAAGCTGTAGAGGTTCCATGAGAAAAGCTCATATGTTTCTCTGACAGCAAATTGTACAAAAATTATTCATTAATGGTGAAAAGCCACAAGCGTGGAGTTTATCTGAAAGAACTTCAACAGATACTGAATCAAAAGCCCCTTGATGTCCAAGAATACAGAAGCCATTTGCTCTTTTTTAGCAAAGCTAACTGAATATCCGTGGAAAGCAACGCGAGACAGTCGTTCGTTCCCTTACCCCTACGGAAACCATATTGAGTATCTGAAAGCAGGTTGTTCGTCTCAACCCATTTGTCCAGACGGAAAAGGATCATTTTCTCCAACAACTTTCGAATACAAGATAACATCGCGATGGGTCGATAGGAGTTGTGGTCGGACGCGGGCTTACCAGGTTTTTGAATGGCAATAACTCTCACCCGCCTCCAATCATACAATGTACAATGTTGAGTTCGAGAAACTGATTAAACAAGTGCAACATGCGCCTCTTCGCGACGTCTGGGAGGTTCTTAAGCAAGTTGAACTTGATCCTATCAGCGCCTGGAGCCGTATTGCCACACGAAAGGAGTGCGAGAGAGAACTCTACCATTGAAAAGGGTTGGCCAATCTCATCTATCGAATTCGTGTTTTCGCGAGGAATCATCCGTGCCGGCACAGAATCTGGACAAACTTTTCGCGCAAACTTGAGGATCCATTGGTCCGAGTACTCCTCGCTCTCGTTGTTCGTAGTTCGGTTACGCAACCTTCGCGCCGTGTTCCAAAGAGTACTCATCGACGTTTCGCGCGATAGCCCGTTCACGAATGTTCGCCAGTAACCGCGTTTCTTGGCCTTGATGAGGCTCTTAAGTTCGCGTTCGAGAGCCGTGTATACTTCGAAGTGCTCAGGTGTTCCACGTCTACGGAAAACTTTAAACGCGTCGGACTTTTTACGGTAAACCTCGGTGCATTGCTGATCCCACCATGGAGAAGGAGGTTTCCTGCGAGATGACGATCCCTGGAACTGGTCGAGTTTGAGCTTGAAGCGCGCTGTCTAAGATCAGGTTGGAGAGGAAGTTATACTCTTCCAGCGGTGAAAGCCTTTCTACCGTCGTTACGGCTTCATCTACTGCTGTCCTAAACTTTGTCCAATCGATGTGACGGGTAAGATCATACGTGACGTTAACAGATTTCGACGGATTGAACCCGGTGGCAACCGAAATTTTTATGGGCAAGTGATCACTACCGTGGGGATCTTGAATCACATTCCATGTGCAATCCAACGATAATGAATTCGAACAAAGTGTGAGGTCTAATCTACTGCCAACTGAGGATGTACCAGCCAAACGTGTTACTTCTCCATTGTTAAGAACTGTCATATTGAAGTTGTCACAGAGGTCATATATCAGGGAAGACCGGTTGTCATCGTACAGTTCTCCCCAGCCTGTACCGTGAGAGTTAAAATCTCCCATGACCAACCGCGGAGCAGGAAGAACCGAACAAACATCTGAGAGTTGTTTTCGGTTAATGGAGGCTCTTGGAGGAATATAAACGGAAGCAATGCAAAGGCTTTTATTTTTAATAACAGCCTGACATGCGACAACTTCAATACCTGAATAGGAGGAAAATTCACTCTATAGAAGGAGTAGCACTTTTTGATCCCCAAAAGTACTCCCTCCACGCGAATCCTCACGATCAAGACGAATAATATTGAAATCATGAATCGGAAGATTGATTTCGGAAGAGAGCCATGTTTCACAAAGAGCGAATGCATCACAACCGGTAGTGTGAGCTAAAAATTTAAAAGATTCCAATTTAGGAATCAAACTTCGACAATTCCACTGTAGAACAGTGATCAAATCCCCGACCTCATTTGGAAAAATTATCCATCGAAGGAAATGATAGCTGCAAGGATGGGCCACTTTAATTGTCAATTGCTTCAAAAAGGTCTTCACTGATGGAAGCATTGCCATAACAATGCTTTTGAGAGGGTCAGAAATTTCGAGGTACTTAAAGATACCTTCGGCAATGTCATCAAATGAGAACAGCCCACTAGAGGAGGGGCTTCTGTTCTTAAAATTGGGGCGTCAGGGTTTTGGATGTCCCCGGAGAGATGGAAAGTCCTGGGTGTAGTTAGTACTACGAAAACCAGGTGGACTAGATTTTCCTTTTTCCACCTTTTCTTGAATTGGGCAAGCTGGTTTTGGGCTCCGGTTCAGCAACTTTCCGTGGGCGGACGCGTCTTCGCTTCCGTGAAGCACCTTCCGGAAAGCTGAATGATGTTCCTCTTCAGCCAAATCAAAGTCAGACTCGTCATCTGACAGAGGAGCAAAGGGATTTGTATTGACATTGGGTGATGGTGAGGCTTTTTCAGCATTTCGGCGAAAGATTGCCTGGAACGCTGTTTCAGCGAGCGTTCTAATTTTTCCCCGCGTTGTTTGTACGCCGGGCATGATGAGAGAGCATGTGGAGGAGTTTCCTTGCAGAAAGCGCATTTTGGTGTGCTGTCTGCACAGGCGCCATCCTCGTGCTTCTCCCCACAATTAGAGCAGCGTGCCTTATTGCTGCAATGGGAGGTCGTATGTCCCATCTGCTTGCACTTTTCGCAGATCATTACCCGAGGTACAAACAACCGCCCAGGTAGTCGAAGTTTTCCCAACTCGACGTATTGAGGGAGGGCTGAACCAGAAAAAGTCACACGAAACGAGTCTGAGGGGGTAAATTTCTTTTCAGCCTTGTTGATCGATACTGTGCCAAGTTGGCGCACATCCAGTATCTTCACTGGCGAAAGCAGAGGGTTCTTAAATCGACCAACCCCCTGCTTCAACAGGATCTCAGGGGTCAAACTCGCTTCGGAGACCACACCTTCTATCTCAATACCTCGAGCTGGGATGTACACTAAATATTCCAGTGTAAAAAATGAGAGACAGCAATTTTCGTTAGCTTGTTTGAGGTTGGACACAACGACTTTTAGTTTATTGTGTCTCACCTCAATTATCTCGGTCACGGCCGAGAATCGCTTCGTCAGATCGTTTGAAATCTGGTAAATGTTGAGAGGTTTCGTTTTGGGCCGAAAATAGACAACCCAAGGACCAGCTGAACTATCTGGATAAGAGCGCGATCGGGTAACTTTAAGAGCTACCCCATCATTTTGCGCCATAGATGATTCATCTTCCGATAAATCATCCATGGCTCGCTTGTGGGAGCTTATGGCGCTCAACCACTAACGTAATTAACTACAATCAATCACAGATAAAACAAAAACTTAACCTAGGCACTCTCTCAAACA
>JASCZW010019199.1:0-14158 GCA_034211315.2 Aedes japonicus
ATTCAGGGAGTCGGTCTTTTTATTTCATGCATGTTTGAGCCTATGAAGAACGAAGACATGTAAACTTATAAAGTGAAAAATAAAAGATCAGTTATAATGAAAAAACTAGTAAGTGTTTCTCATCCAACTGAAATTCCGAATCGGAAATACAGTCCACTCCGGAATAGTTGACATTGGCCTTGGCATCCGCCTGGAGGAGCAACATTTTGGTCCTACGAACCGGATCGCTGCCATCTTGGAAGAAGTTATGGCGTCGATGAAAGTGATTTGAAACGAAAAGTATAGTGTGTGCACACCATGCGAGTGTGCCGGTAGAGTTCGACCTAGAATCTACGATCTCCTAGCGAAGAAACCCAGTATTTACGGTGTCCGGATAGCGATCTCGTCGGTTATCCATTTCCTATTCCGTGTGGAGGATGTTACATACACCTGTGAAGAACAATCAAGAACTGCAAAATGGCCGAAGAAGAAGTGAAACTACTACTGCACAAGCGAGGACACGTTAAAGCCGAAATAACCCGAATAAAGAACAGCGTGACGGCATACCTGGAAGATTACGCCACTGCAGTAACCCTACCGCAACTCCGAGTGTATACGAGAGATCTTGAGATTCACTTCCGTGAATTCAACGAGGCCAAGATGCGCTCTTAAGTTCGTGTCCTGTCAACCAAAGGGACGCCCAGGAGAACAAATACGAAGAGTTCGAGTTGCTATACCAGGAAACTTGTCTGGCGATTGAAACACTGAAGGATACGTTGGCTTCCAATCAAGCCGTTCTCGTTGCACCGCCGGAAGCAGTTCAACATCCCCAGGTCGTCATGCAGCATCAATCATTGAAGGCCCCACTACCCTCGTTCGATGGGGAGTACGAATATTGCCCACGTTTCAAGGGCATGTTTGTGATGCAGTTCAACTGTATCATTCAGAGAAGTCGTTGGTGGGTGTCGCAGCTGGAGTAATCGATACACAAACTATCCAGGACAACAACTACGCTCAGGCATGGACGATTCTAGAGGAGCAATATGAGAATATACGCCTAACAGTTGACTTGCACATCCGTGGTTTACTCAGTCTCAAACGCAGCATCAAGAAATCATCTAAGGAATTTCGTCAACTTCTCGATGAGTGCTACCGTCATGTTGAGAACCATCGAATCCTGGGACAGGAGTTTCAAGGAGTGTCCGAGCTATTCGTCTTGAACATCCTCACCGCTGCATTGGATAGGAAGACACGGAAGCGCTGGAAATCTACGTTGGACCACGGAGAACTTCCAACCTATGATGATACGATCGAGTGCTTGAAGAATCGGTGTCTTGACCTCGAGAGGTGCGAGACGGCTAACCCTCATTCGGTGCCGGGAAAGTCTACAACAACCTTTCAGAAGTCATTCCACAAGAAACTGTACAATGCCATTACGTCATCGTCGACCATTACATGTGAAATGTGCAGTGGACAGCGTCCTAATTTCAAGTGTTCGGCTTTCCACAACATGACGGGCTCCCAGCAAATTGCAAAAGTGAAAGAAGACCGGCTTCGTACCAACTGCCTTCGGAAGGGACATCGAAGCAATATGTGCTCATCCATGAAACGTGCTCTAAGTGTCCCCGAAAGCATCATCCTTGCTGCATCAGGATGGCTCTGGTGTTGTTCCATCAGCTCCCAACATGCCTGTCAGTGCAGCCCATCAGTGAAGAGCCGGTGCCAAGCGCATTGGTTAGCCATGTTTCCAGTATGCTGGTTAGCATTGGTTAGCCATGTTCCCGAAAGTATCATTCTCCATCGTAAGAAGTTCTACTGCTAACGGCCGTGATAAATCTGATCGACGCCAATGGTTGTTCTCATCCGTGCCGTGCACTATTGGATTGCGCATCCCAAGTGTGCCTCATTTCCAGCAACATGGTCCGCAAACTTGGTAAACGGCCGTGGCCAACCAATATCAAGGTAGTTGGTGTGACAGAAAAAAGTGTCCGATGACTTGCCTCTGCTCCAAAAAACTGTCTTTGGGTAGGTCGTCGCTGGGACAGTTGATGCCCCACAACAAAATGTTGTATTTTCCAATGTCACTACCGATGAATGCCCATCCGAATTGATCCAGAAGTTCTTGGCGATTCTCTCGCGTCGCGTCTCTCATGTGATTGTAGAAGTCAACTTCAGCCATTCCTGACTACAAGGTCGCTGATCCAGTTGGCAAAAGATGAACAAACTTTCCCGATGCTGCCGTTGTGGTTCGCGAACACTGTTACGTCGACGAAGTACCTACCGGAGCAGATACTGAAGCTCAAGCCGTTCAGTTGAGATATGATTTGAAGGAAATGCTTTCTAGAGGAGGATTTGACATCAGTAAGTGTTGGCCGGCGTACCTGAAGAGAATAAGGTGAAGCTGATGAAAATCGACGATTTTGAGAACACCGTTCCAACGCTGGGCTTAATTTGAGATACTTGTAACGATCAATTCCGTTTTGCTGTCCCATCCACGGACGAGAACTCGTTGCGACGTGTCATCATCCGATTAGTGCTGTCGCAGATTTCAAGGTTGTTTGATCCGCTCGGCTTAGTCTCGCCAGTAGATGTTTTGACCAAACTATTGATGCAGACCGTGTGGGTTTCAAAGTTGGAGTGGGATGACAATCTCCCGGATGACTTGCCCAATGGATGAAGCTTTGTAATGCCGTGTCTTGATTGAACCAGATGAAGAGTCTGAAATGAGTGGTTCCTCATGGTTACGTTACGTTAGAGATTCACGGGCGCGCCAACGCGTCCAAATCGGCATATGGAGCATGTCTCTATCTTCGATTTGTTGGAGAGAATGGCTGTATTAGTTGTCATCTTTTGACCAGCAAATCAAAGGTGGCCCAGCTATCCAAAATGACGATCCCTCTCAAATAATTATGTGCCGCACTTTTGCTATCACGCCTTGTGATGAAGATCCTACCGGTCTTGAAATTTCCCGTTTCCAAAGTTGATCTATGGTCCGATAGCCAGATAGTGCTGTCGTGGTTGAAAAAGGCACACGCTCGATTGGATGCGCAACCATATTGCAGAAATCAACGAAGCCCGCAAATACTCGTGGAATTATGAATCATCAGCCAACAACCCTGCTGATGTCGTGTCCAGAGGGCAGATTCCACAAATCCTAAGCGGCAACGAGTTGTGGTGGTTTGGCTTACAATTCTTGCGTCAGCCGAGCAATCAACCAGCAACGGTTGAAGAAATTCCTGACCATGAGTCACCCGAAATGAAAGCAGAAGTGATAGTCAACCTGGCGATAATTCAACTTCTTCTTATTCCACGAGGTACGACTTGTTCTGAAAAATGCTACGGATTATTTTAAAATTCATTAGGAACACGAAATTTAAAAGTCCGCCAGCTTTCATGTTTCATCACCGTGCATGAAATGAGAGAATCGGGAAGCAGCAGCATCTTCCAAACGACTTGCGCGTCTCTGTGCAATTCTTGACGATGGTGTTCTCAGAGTTGGAGGTCGGCTACAGAAATCTGCTCTGCCATATGATGCGAGGCATCAAATGATTCTTCCCGATCACCATCCAGTGATGCTACATGTAGAGAACCTGCTCGCCGGTCCATCGAGTCCTCTTGCCTTAATTCGACAGAAGTTTTCGCTTCTGAATCCAAAGACGACAATCCGAGGAGTTATCAGATCCTGCGTTCCCTGCTTCAGATCTAAACCCCGGAGAATGGACCAATTGATGGGTCAACTACCAGAATTCCGAGTGAATCCTGCTATGCCGTTTGAATGTACCGGAGTTGATTATGCCTGGCTTGTAATAGTAAAACAAGGCTATTATCGACCGAGAAAGGTCAAAGGATACATTTCAGTGTTCGTTTGCCTTGTAACCAAAAGCGTTCACTTGGAATTAGTATCAAGTCCCACCACTGAGGCTTTTCTTGTTGCACTCGACCGCTTCGTTGACCACCATGGGCTAGTCCAAAGGATCCTGTCGGACAACGCGACCAATGTTCTGAGACGAGCTAACGTCGCTCCCCTGCCACGGGAAATAGAATGGTATTTTATACCGCCAAGGGCCGCGAATTTTGCTGGTGTAAAAAGTGTCAAGGCACATCTCAAGCGAACTTTGCAGAATGCTACCCCTTCGAGGAGTTTGCTACTGTACTGCCACATGTGCAAGCTGTATTGAATTTCCGTCCTTTGTACGCGCTCTCAGACGATCCCAACGAGCCGATGCCGATTACGCCAGCCCATCTTCAACTAAGAAGACCAATGCTACCGGTTCCAAAGTCATTGTATCTGAGTATTCGGGAAAATAATTTAGGAAAACCTTGATGCTGTTACGGGACAATTTCTGAAAAAGGTGGTCTAGAGAATTCCTGTCCACGCTTCAGGAATGTTGTGCCCGGTATGACATTTCTGGTCATCAAAGATAATCTGCCACCCCTTGCGTGGAAGTACGGAAAAGTGGTCAAAACTTACCCCGGGAATAATCAGCTTGTGAGAGTTGCAGACGTGAAAACAACTTCCGTAATTTTCAAGCGGGCCATTAGTAAGATGGCTTCTCTTCCAACTTAAGACAACGCCGATCTTCAACATCCTGCTTCCAATTTCCCGGGAGGGAAAGATTCCAGTGCTTTTGATGGGGCTTTTCAAGTCTTCAATCTTGAAGTCTTTTCAAGTCTTCAACGCGGAGGTGGATGTTCCGTTCGTACCCCGAAACGTCAGTTGTATAGTGAACTGTTTTCACTGTGTCAACGATTGCTGCGATTGCAATAGTGCTGAACTAAAACCGCAGCATTACCAACTTCGACAAGACACCAAAATCGGTTTCATTTCCCGCCGATGAAAGGAGTCGTTCTTTTTATTTCATGCGTGTTTGAGCCTTTGAAGGACGAAGACGTGTAAACTTAAACAGTGAAAAATAAAAGTTCAGTTAAAGTAAAAAACTACATTTAACAGTCCCATTGAGTTGTACGGTTTGATTACGTAGGACTACGCAACTAAATGTAAGCCATTTGGATTGTGTTATGCAATATTCGTTGAATTAACCCATTCAAGCCTATTTTTTTCAGGAGTTGTAATACAAGCAGCTTGGTGTATTCTGATTGATTTGGTGGTCAATAACATAGAAACGATTGAAAAAAAGGGTAGAAAATATTTTTTTAAGACGTGCTAGGTCCTCCAAACTGTCCTGGAGTTTAGAAGTTAAGATCTTCATTTGTAACAGTAGCTTTATCCGATAATGAATATTATGATAGCATACAAACATATTCAATGAATGTCTTGGAAGGCCAACAGACATTATGAGATAATCTTGGGATAATTGATGCCAAACAAATTAACTTAGCTCTGTATAACCCATAAAACTACTGTTACAATTGTAGATCTTAAGTTTTGAAGGACAGTTTGAATGACCGGAAACTAACAAGGTCATCCTATGATGTCAGTAGACGTTTCATAATATGTATTGAATATGTTTGGAAATTTATCGTAGCTTTGTAAAGCCAAAAAGATTACTGTTAATTCTGTACATCTTAAGTTCTGAACTAAAGGTCAATTTTAATCAACTTGAACATCTCAAGATACTCTGATTATGACTATACATAAGATTCACTGATTAGTTTGAATACATATCGTCACCTTATATAGGTCATTAAGCTACAGTTACGACTGAACTCTGAATTTCTGAACTCAACGGCAATTTGGTGACCTGTAACACTCCAACACTCCTCATTATATCTGTTTACTTTCTAAAAGATTAAGTTTATTTGGTCAAGTACATATTGTGACTTTGTTTAGTCCAGAAAGCTACAGTTACAACTGGAGATTTAAAGTTTTGAACAACAGGATTGTATGGATAACCTAGAACATCAGATATTCTCATAATGTCTGTTGTACTTCCAAGATATTTAGTGAATATGTTTCAATACACATCGTAGCTTTGCATAGCCCAGAAAGCTTTTGTTATATCTGTAGTTCTACGTTCCGATCTCAAGGATAGTTTGGATGACCTAGCAAATATTTAATTACCTTTTAATGTTTGTTGACCTATACGAAATTAATTGAATATTTTTTAATGTATACTGCAATTTTGTATTGCCTTAAAACTACTGCTACAACTGTAAATCTAATGTCATGAACGCCAGGACAGTTTGGATGACCTAGACCATCTCAAGATTTTTATGTTCGAAAATATTAACTGATTATGCTTCAATATGTGATGTTATGTTATATAACCTCAAAAACTACTGTTACTGCCATAGATTTCAATTCCTAAACTCCAGGACAGTTTGGATTAACTAGAGGACTACAAAGTTATAAAATAATGATTGTTGGCTTTCCAAAAGCTTCATTTCATACTAGCTAAACCTGGTGCGTGCGCTGCAACGCTTACAACTAAATTAAGGACAATTTAATGTAACTGGCACTTTTATGGGTTTTTTTCGGAATGAGTTTTTTTTCTTGAATAAGCAGGGGTTCAAACTTCTATCGAAACATGCTTCTTACCCGAGAAATACACGTTTTGTGTTTAAGTATCCTGGATAATTCTCATTTTTGGTAGAAATTTTTTGTTTCATTTGTATGTTGGCGTGGCGTGGGGATATCCATGTCCATCCCTTCCAGAGGGGGTGGTTTCTCAAACCACCATACAATGATTGTCTTCAAAACCCTCCACATGCCAAATTTGGTTCCATTTGCTTGTTTTGTTCTCGAGTTATGCTGAAATTCGTGTTTTATTTGTATAAGAGACCCCTATTTCAGTGAGCGGAGGAGTTTCAAACCACAATAGAAACATTTCTTTCCTTCAAAAACCTCCACATGCCAAATTTTGTTCCATTAAGCTGATAAGTTCTACTGATAGAACTGCATATCTAAAATCCTTTTTTTTTTTTTTAAAAGACCGTGCGTAGCGTAGTTGCTACTCCGTTACCGATCAGAACAAGTGTAATTGCACAGAGAACCACATAGATGGAGCTTGGGAGTAGGCTTTGCATCTTCAATGTACAAGTTCACTAATTCTATTTATAGATCAGTACCGGCGCCGGCCACGTCTTCACGGTCTTTGGGGAGGGGGAAAGGATGATTAGTTTTGACAATCGTTGGATAGAACCGTGTTTACCTCTGCGTCTCCACAATTGTCAACGGAAGGATAGATTTGTGTTAGTGAGGCAGGTTATTTATAGATCATGGATTCACTGTGGTAAGTGATGCGATCAATGAAAGCGCAGTAGACTGCTTTTTTTACTCTAAATCTAGTGGTGATAGAAAGAGGCAAGTGACAAATGACAAGGAAGGGGACGGGCCTGGGATTGAACTCCCGACCATCTGCTCAGTAAGCAGAACGGATAACCACTGAGCTATCCAGCCACGTCTTATACTGATAGAACTGCATATCTTATATTCTGAACTTAAAGACAGTTTGGATAACCTAGTTCATCCCAGTTTATCTCATTTTTTTACGTTCGAAAATATTCACTGAATTGCATACGTAGCATAACTTTATATAGCCCGAAGAGCTATAGTTTCTACTGTAGGTCTAAAGTTCTGAACTCAAGAACAGTTCGGATGACCTAGATCATCACAAAATTATTTAATAATGACTGTTGGCTTTCCAAAAGCTTCATTCAATATGTTTGAATACATATCGCAACCTTATATAGCCCTAAAAGCTACTGTTGCAACTGTAGATCTGAAGTTCGAATATAATAATACGTTTGCATATCTACAATATTCTAAAACAAAGCTCTACGCTTTTAAAGAGGCATTTCTAAGTCATCAATAATGCGCTAAACTACTATTTACTATTTACTAACTACTACTACTATCCAGATAGAAAAGTTTATATAGAGCAAATTCTTCGAAGACAGTGTACACTTTTATTTTGTCTGTGATTTTATACCGCCATATTCATGTTGGGGTCATACATCGTAGGCCTTAAAAATACTTTTTAAGACAAGGTTTAACATTTCTGAATTCTTCAAAAACATTTGACCCGAAACTAACAATGTTATTAATTGAAATGCGTAGAACAATGTCCGATCGATTGGTGAAATTTTTTTGAACATCTCTTGAGAAACTACTGAGATATTAACGCACAAAACCTGATTACTTTTCGTGACGGTCGCAATGCGATTTTTTTCTAATTGTACCCTAGTATAGAAATCAAAGACGAAGTTCTACGTCAAAACTAGCAAGTGTTTTTCTTCCCACTGAAAATCCGAATCCGAAATACACAATTGATTATGGCCTTGGCATCCGCCTGGAGAAGCAACACCAAGTACGGGGTAATCGTTAACCTACAACGCTAATTTTTGCAGAATTATGCTTCACTAGATGCATAAACTGAACGTTGTAAGTGATCATTCACATCGTGCTTGGAGTAGAGTCCTTGAATGGTGAAGCCATTTTTTTCCTCTATATTTAAAATTAATCTGAGTTCAGCTTACCGCAATTTTAGTCAAAATGTGATAGCCAAATTGCATCATCCGGAGACGCTTGATCAAGATTAAGGCCCAGAATAACGATCGTCGGTAATGCATTGCTTCAAGAATTAGAATTTGAGAGAATACATCTAGCAATGAAATAATTCAATTTGCTAGTAAAAATGACTTGTATATTTTATATGAATTAGATAAAGGAGAAGAGGCTCGTGGAAATTACCTGATGATACGTTGCTGCTTCCACTGGGCCTAAATGATGATCGGTGGAATGGCTCTATTCTCTTTCTTGGTCAACCGGAACAGCTCTCAACGAGGATTCGTTCGCAATTCCACCTCCATTCCAAAGTTTCACAGCATCTGCTTTCTTCTAATGGGTGGTCATAACATGCATATCTGATGCTGAAAGTTATTGGCGCTATTAACATCTATTTCATGAGTTTTACCTTCTCAAAATGAATAATGTTCAAATTAATTATTAAAAGAAGAATACCTTGATAATCCTGAAATGAGAAATCTTCATTTTCTCCCTCAAAGGAGCTTGCTGTCCACTGAAAAATGAGTTGATTTGTTACTGCCTGTCAACAACATATTGAGGTTGCTAAGATGGGTGCAATGCAACGTAGCAACAACTCGGTCGATGCTGCGGCCCTACAGGCGATAAAACTGGGTATCTTCGATGATCTTGGTTCATGTTGATGATGCGTTGGGCGGGTGATCTATTCAATATCGTTAATTATAGTTGTGCTGCTGCATTCCCAATTTGGCACACATTAATGCTTTGTTCATACTACAGCGTTGTAACATTATACAAGGCTATCTTGATTACATTTTCCTCGTTGATTATTTTCAAAACACCCTTGTATTATGTTACAACTCCGTAGTCTGAACAAGGCATAACTGTGTGCCGGATTGAGAATGCAGTAGCACAACTATAATTATTATCGTATGTATAAAGACGACTCTATTTGTCGAACATTCACCACAATATTGTCGGTCATCGTAAATCCATGCTTCAGTTCTAATGTACAGTTTTCATTGTTTTCAATGCTAAAAACTGATATTTTGATCTGCCCATAACGGGTGGCAACTAAAATTTTGGAATTTCTTTCTCAAGCTGTCAAAAAAGACAAACATAGTTGAAGAAGATCTGATTTATTCAAATAAAAGTTACATTGTCCATAGTTGAAAAAAAAATTAGTGAACATTTGAAAACGGTCCGTAATCGGATGTTCGGCGAAGCTTCCGTTTGATGTCGGAACAGAAGCGTTGTACGGCCTCCATGTCAACTTTGCGAATGCATCTGTTGATTCTACCAATCAACTGTTTGCAATTCGTGGCTCTCCAGTTATTTTTGTACACCAAGGAACTCAAAACCCCGAAGAAATCTTCGATTGGGCGACACTGAGGCAGATTTGTCGGGTTGTGGTTATTGGGTACAAATGGGATCGAATGGGTATTCAGGAACGATTGTGTTTTTATGGCGTAATGCGATGACGCTTTATCCGGCAAAAACACGTATTGTCCATCAGCATGATGTTTTTGTAGAAACAGGATCAACATTTTCTTCAAACATTCGTTATGGTACACATCTTGATTGATTGCCAAACCAGAGGGCTTGAACCATGGCTTAGAAATGCCATTCTCGGAAATGGCAATGTACACGGTGTTCAATAAGTTCGAATACAAGTTTTCATCATTGCGTAGGTATGCGCCATGTACATATTCTGCATTGGTATTGGTGTCAGCTTTAGCTTCATTCATACGCTACCGAATGTGCGCGGTGTTGACATTCTGTTAGTTGTTGTTCGTTTATTACGCGCGATGAAAGAGTATCGGGACTTCGTAATTAAGCGTTTTTTGAACGGTGAGCGACCCGGCGATATATTCCGGCTGCTGAAATCGCATGGGGTCAAGCGGAACTTTGTCTACACGACCATCAGGCGATACCGGGAGACGTCCTCGACCAATGACCGTGCGAGATCCGGTCGGCCGCGTTCAGCGAGGACGCCACGGGTCATCAAGATCGTGAGGGAGCGAATTCGGCGCAAAAAGAACCGCTCAATCCGGAAAACGGCTGCAGATCTCAACGTTTCCATTGGAACCGCTCACACCATACTCACCAAGGACCTTGGTTTCAGGCCTTACAAAAACGTAAGGTCCATGGCGTTTCGGAGGCTACCAGCAAAAAGCGGTTGGATCGAGCTAAGAGGATCCTCTCTCGGCACGCTGGTCAGGAGTTTGTTTTTTCGGACGAGAAACTGTTCGTTGCTGGCAGCCGCACAATGTGCAAAATGACCGGTGTGGGCGCCATCGAGGGACAGCATTCCTGAATCCAATATAAACATCCCTCGGTTCCAAAGTGCCGCGTCGGTGATGGTTTGGGGGGCAGTATGCAAACGTGGTAAGCTATCCTTGGTGTTTATTGAAAAAACGTCAAAATCAACGCGGCGTACTACAAAACTGAGGTTTTGGAAAAGGTTGTTGCCCCCAGTCTCCGAAGCCTCTACGGCGATGAGCACTACGTGTTCCAGCAGGACGGTGCACCAGCCCATACGGCAAATGTGGTTCATGCCTGGTGTCGGGACAATTTAACCGACTTTCTGGACAAAACTTTGTGGCCTCCCAGCTCCCCGGACTTGAATCCTCTCGACTTTTTTGTTTGGTCCTATATGATGGCGAAGCTGAACGAATACAAGGTCAGCACTTTGGATCATTTCAAGACGGTAATTCTCAAAATCTGGGACGAAATGCCCATGCAGTCCGTGCGTGCCGCCTGCGACGCGTTCGAGAAACGTTTGAAGCTCGTTAAGGAGTACAAAGGGGGGGTCATTCCAAGAGAAATGTTGTAAACGTTCCTTGTAAACATAGCTTTTAATAACATAAATCCAAAAAATAAAAAAAACATGTTTTCATTTTTTTAACAAATTTTGAAAGTGTATCCGAACTTATTGAACACCGTGTACAGCACCACTTTCTGTTCAAACTTATGTTAAACTTATATTTTATGTTCGGAGGTGTAGTAGAACTATCCGTTGAATAGTATCGATCGTTTCCGGGAATCTGCGTCTTCGAAAGAGGGAAGTAGCTTTCGTCGTCCAAAACAAAACTTTTTCCGGAATAATTTTTAATCAACCAACGGCATTGGGATTTCAGCGTTGAAATCTGTGCATCAGTATATTCCGGAGCTCGTGTCTTCTTTCGGCACTTTATTCCGACTCTTTTCAATGTTTTGCAGATGCACTGGTGAGAACAGTTGAACTTTTTTGCGGCATCCCGTTGGCTCAGTGAATCCTTGTTGTTGAAGGCACGAGAAAGAGAACGAAGTCCTTGTGTGTCCATAATTTTGGCTGGTCTTCCACTACCTTGCTTGCGAGCAGTTGTTAGGGATCTTAGGATATGGTAAACAGTCGAAGTCGCTACATTTTCGCTTTTAAAATGTTGTACCGTATACGTTTTGCCGAGATTTCTGTGCAGTTCGTAGAACTGTACATCGCGCTCGCGAAATACTTCTTGTTTCGACAGCATTTTGAGCAAAACTGAGCAAGCATAAACAAAACAGAAAGTGCTAGCAGAAAGAGAAGAGAAAGAGCAAACGCATACACACTCTTATTTCTCTCTGAGCTCGTTTGTTGTTGAGCATAGAGGCCTCGAAAAAAATCCAAAATTTTAATTGCAACCCGTTATATTGGAAAGACTGAGTGGACCAGGTATCCGGCTTTAATTGGTTACTTTTAGCGTTGTATTATTGTGGGCATCTAAACACTGTATTCGATGAAATTTGGACACACAAAATAGGTCACCAAAAATTGTCCTTGAGCCCGATTCTTTTCAAACTTTTTGGAAATAAAGTACTACTAAATGGTTAAGTTTTGACATAATTGGTTTATTGAACCTCTTCTCCCAACCCAAATGCCCGTATCTTTACCTTGACCCCATTCATCAAATTTTGGGCAATGATAGGACCGACTTGCTTACTTACTTATAACCACACTTTCTTTGGTTCAAGTTCATTTTCTATCAGTTTGGAGTTCTAAGGAGCTTTGCCTTTATGATTGCCCAAAATTTTTCAATTGAGCGATGTTCCGGAGTGTTTGGAGGGTTGACGTCTTTTGGTACAAAAACTACATTATTATCTTTGTACCAGTCTAAGACGGGCCGGGCATAGTGGAAAGATGCCAAATCGGCCAAAACAGTGTCGGGCCATCGTGAGATCTCAAGAAGGGCAGAAGTCGTTTTTGGAGGCATTCGTCCTTGTAGATTTGTCCGTTGACGGTCCCAGAGGTGATGAAGGGCTGACTTTTTGCCACATCCGCAGATCGCTTGCCAGACAAGGAATTTTTTGGCGAATTTCGACAGTTTCTTCTTCCGTACACTCTCCGGAACGGCCAACTTAGATGTGGCGACGTAGTGTTCCTGTCCTGGCATTTGTTTGGTGTCAGCTTTAATGTAGGTCTCATCGTCCATCACAATGCAGAACGGTTTTGTGCGCCACTCCCTGTACAGTTTTCTTGCACGAGTGTTGGCCACCGAGTTCTGTTTATCGCTCCGGTTTGGTGCCTTCTGGACCTTGTACACATGTAATCCAGAACGTTTCATTGTTTTCTGCAGAAAACAAACTGAAGTTTTCGCCTTTTTCGCAACATCCCTGATCGAAATGTTGGGATAACGCTTAAATTGGTTCAATACCATCCTGGCCTTCTCCGGATTTGATGTGCCACGTTTTTTGCCACTATCATTTTTCCGCTTGGTTGTCTTACGGTCCTTGAACTTGTTGATCACATGAGATACGGTTGAATGTGCGATTCCGAGCTGTTTTCCGATCCATCTATGAGAAGCGTAAGGGTTTTCGAAGCGGTTATCTGATGTAATGTGTGTTTAGTGACCAAAATGTCGAGAATAGTGATCAAATAATGATTTAGAGGCAAAAAAAGTGACCAAATTTTGAGAAAGTAAAAAATTAATTAGAAGAGACGTTATTGAGCGTTTGCTATTTGTTTGGTTTCCTAGCAACTGTTGCTAGGAACTATTGGTTTCGCACAGTTGACACTCCCTCTAGGATTGTTTGAGCCAGCTCCATTTCCATCATATGGTTCTCAATGGCTTTTTTAGGCGCGTGTTTGCTTCCATAAACAATCTGAAACTACAAATAAACGGATAATATGATTAATACATTTGTTAGATCGTAATTAAAAGCAATTCACCTATTCTCTCTCTCTCTCTCTCTCTCTCTCTCTTCCTTGCGAAGAATCTTCAACTCCTCTTCATTCATTTTCATTTTCATTTCAATTATTAATTTGTAGCTCCATTTGCTCAGTTTATTTTTTCGTTACTAACTCCTTTCGTTAACTTATCTCTCTTCCTTCTTCTTATGGCTTTGCTTTTCCAAATATTGCTTTAATTAATATATCCCAAGTAACAATTTTAGTTTTATTTCAACCGTATAGCACTTCTCCCGGCTTTTTTGATAAAACTGCATTCAAAACTGTTTTATCCACCAACACCTCCTCTATGCTTCTTCAAAGCCGAAATGTGTACAAAGTGGCCCACTCTATAGACGGTTGTGAAAACAAATTCATAAAACCTTTCTAAGACCATAAAGATTTTGAAAATGTTCTAGTGAAAGATGTTATGACCACTTGAGCACCGTCATAAAACCTATTGGCCACCATTTCATTTGGCGATTAAAAGAAATCTGGCTGTTATAAAACTATTTGGTCATTTGGTGACTTCCCTCAATTCCAATTTG
>JASCZW010019200.1:0-14163 GCA_034211315.2 Aedes japonicus
CAGAGCCCAATATCTTCTCGGTGGATTCTGCTCTGAGCACTGCATCACAGTTTTGTAGCATGGTGGCGCTGATGCCGGTGTTGGGCCAGAACAGCGTTTTTCTTGTGACTTTTGATGAAGGACAGGCAACCGCTCCAGCAGACACTCTTCTGATGATCTCCTTGGTGATTGTGCCTGTGGTGACGCAGTTTACTCCTTTTGCCACGTGCAAATTGGCTTGCCACACAAGGTATTTTTGGGAAATTTCCGATGCCTTCTTCGTTCTGAAATGGCTCCAGCTGTGGTATTCTGGCCATCAGCAGAATTAAAAACAAGCCCTGAAAGCTGCTTGAAATCCCTCCAGGACATGAGTTTCATCGTCCATAAAAAACGCATGAAAACTCCTGATCAAATATTCGGCATACAAACGCGAGCCCGTTATTTTGCTAGCCAAATTCTGTTTGTCGTTGCAATTTGGAACTTTTTTTACATTTTACGACTTAAGTCCGAAACGTTGTTTTGATTTCTGGACAAAACCAGGTGACATCCCTATTTTACGAGCCTAAGCATGGACGTCAATTTTTGCCTAACATCCCACGCAGGTGGGTAGCGTTGTGCACAGAGTTCCTTGACTGAGTGATCTCAGCTCGTTACAATCAAAACAAACTCAAAAAAGGAGAGAGTTCCTTCATGCGCATCAAAAACAGGTGCACACACAGATCGCTAGAATAACTATCACAGGCCACAGTGGTACACGAGCGTCTTCCGCACGTCAATTTTGCCTGTTGAAGTGGCGGACTTGGTCCGTGCTACAACCTACAACGCAGTGGGATGTTAGGCAAAAATTGACGTCCATGGTTCGAGTACCACTGGACACATGCCCGTTCGCTCAATTTTTCAAACATCAGTTTCTTTCCTACCTGCCGTACACTGACGGAACATTCAATACTTTCTCTTCATTTCAATCATTCTAGCAAAAAACACGAATGTGCATCTTGCGCCTCATGCAGTGATGAGCGAATATCTCCTTCACATTACAACTACAACTTTAGGATGCTTATGAAGTTCGTGCTCATTAGTAGCCCAATATTCTTCAATCAGCGCAACTCTGGAGAGTTTGGAATTAAGATCCTTGGCACGAAATTGCTCCATTCATCTTGTACCACTCCGAAACATCCTTGGAGTAGTGACAAGAGGTTAGGTCCGGCCAAAAATTGTACGGGAACGTTGTGTGTTTTGAAAAATGAAACGAGTTGTTTTTCAGGCAATTGTTAGTCATGTATATTTGACCATTTACAGTTGAAGTTGTCTGAAAGGCTTGATCCGTTTACCACACAAACAAATCCCTTGCCAAGTCATGATTTTCTTGGGGAACTTTGACACTTGCTGTTTTCTGAGAGAATATACGGTCGATGAATGTTGATGATGAGCTTGGGTGAAATGACAGTGTAGCGGGCTGGTTGACGTTGATAACGGCGGTCTAGTAGAAGCATCAGCAGGAGAAAGAACCCTGGAATCGGAAGATTCACCAGGAAGAGTACGTTCTGACAAATTACGGGTACTTGCCTGAATCGCAGTTAGGAGAAACCTCGTCCGTCAGAAGCAACATCGGGACCGCGACAATGAACGACGACAGCAAAAGGCGAAACTTTGTCGAACTGAGATGAGGTCTCCATGGTACTGTCATGACGTCGCGGTTTAGTTATTCCTCCTCCATGGCGCCATCTCCCGACGCCGACTGAACAGTTCGGGACGTAGCGGTTCCCCCGTGATGCAAGAGTCGGAGTTTGAGAAGGTTTCCAAAATTTTGCGGCTGATCTGCTATCCTTAAATTCCCGGAAATAGATGCCTTTCGGCCACGTTGATGATGAGAGAGCTTTTTCCTTCAGATCCGCACTCAGTCGAAGGAGATGAACAGACATAGAGCTGATTCCTTTCCGTTGGCTACTAATCGTAAAACCTCAAAGTCGTCGGTGCCAAGGCGTTTCGTTCGTTGCTAAACTCCGCACCTGCTCGACGGTTACTTCGCGGAAATTCGTGACAGGTAGCTCGCAGCTCGAAGCTTGATTTACGACCGCCAAATTGCCGAGTGATGGGGATAATGACTCGGCTGAGCCACACATGAGAGGTTCTTGTGGAGGCATACGCTGCGCTCTTCTTGTTTGGACGCCATTTTGACAACTGAATAGCAAATGGAAAAAAAACAAAAATAGAGTCAACATTTCGTTCGCATACACTTACAAAATGAAAGGTGTTCTAGTTTTATAAATGTCTGATTGATAAAACTACGTCATATTTGAGTCATCAAAGTTTTGACTATTCTTTACCCAACAAATCAACGATACTGAATAAATTGTTAGTTGAAACAAATCTGGAGAGGTTGTTCAGCTTTTTTTCTAGAAAGTTGAATAACTTCTCCAAACTTGTTTGAACAAGCAGTTATTCGACACTAATGTTTGTTGGGTAGTTCTCAAAAATTCATAGAGCTTGAATGCTGCAATTTATACGGATTGTTTGCAGAGTTAAAACTCACATATTTTGCAAAACTTCAAGGTCACAAAACTTTGCAAATGCAAGCAAAACTTCAGCAAAGATAAATTAACTATGATTTAGTTCCTAGAGCCTCCAGCAGAGAAAAAAAACTTAAGCAACGTCAGCTATACTTTAACAACGTTTGCAGAGTTTCTTATTTCTTCTTATCATATTTTAAAGAGGGATTTTTTTCGCAGAATTTTAGTCAACTTCACAGAACTTTATCAAAGTTCAATCTAAATTTCTTGAGCTTATTTCAAAAAACTGCAACGCAATTTCAGCTTTATTTACAAAAACTATAGAACATTTCACATAAATAAAGCAAAGATTACTGAACATCGGCAACTTTACCAGAAGTTTACAGACACTGAACTAACGAAGTAAATGACACTTCCTCAAGTAGATTAAGGAACTTCCTGACAGTTCATAGCAAGTTTAACGAAATTCCTCCAAAAATGTTCATATATCCCTCAAAGAAGTTCATATTGATTCCTGTGCATGAACAACGTAGACTCATTTTTGAAAATCTCAAATCCGCCCCCTCGTAGACTATTCGTTATACTTTTGTTTTGAAACTTTGGTCAAACACAGATCCCGCCTACCCTGAATTGTCTACGTGGTTTATGAATAGCACCTTTAACATGTTGTCGATGATCGCAGTTTGCAGAATTTTAGTAAAAATTCCACAGAATTTAAAAATTAAATTCGCAGAGTTCAAGAAACAGTACAATAACACCAAAGTTTACGCCGAGAATATTAGCTGCAATTCGAAAAAGTTGAAAAATAAAAACTAGCTTGTAGAATTTTTAAACATATTGACCCATTTGCTGTGAAGTTTTCCGAGATCTTAAGAATTATCAGCACTTAAGGATAGTTAACATAATATCAGTAATTTTAAAAGAACACATAATAATCGCTGACCTTCAGCAAACTTCTGTAAAACTCTAAGAAAACGTTAGTAATACTTTAACAAAAATGCAAAATAAATAAATAATTGAGGTTTTCCAATGCGTCAAACCTTGAATGATCCATTTCATCATTGTTTGAAAAGCTTCAAAAAAGTTAATAGATTGTGAGGAATTCAAAAATCTTCTCGAAAGGATACCAATTTAAATCAAACCTTAATATATAAAAATGATTTTTGTCTGTCTGTCTGACGCTTATAGACTCAGAAACTACTAAACTGATCGGTGTGTATGCAAGCGTTTTGGGATTAAAGACTCGTATGATGGTTTGATACCCAACCCCCCCCACCCCCCCTCCCTCTGGAAGATAGGCTACCATATCAATGAACACACAGTTCCGTGATAACTCTAGAATTAAAGGGTGTCCACGATGAAATTGCCACACTATGAAATTGCTCTAACTTTTTAACCGTTGGGTAGAATTTAATGAAAATTTGGGTGGATTTAGTTCATAGTGCATTATTTACATCCTGCAAGTTTAAAAGTCCTGTGATCAAAACTCGCGGAAATGGAGTCGAAAGAACAGCTCGTGCGTGATAAAATCTTGCGCATTCATCCACGAGAACAAGGATCTCTCGCATCGTTCCATCGCTAAAACGTTGGGAATCGCGAATTTCACGGTGTCGCGAGTGATTAAGCGGTTCGAGGAACGGTTGACCACCGATCGGAAGCCCAGAAGTGAAGGAAAAGTATTCCGTACAACACCAAAAATCACAACCGCGTAGTTGGGGCCTTCAACCGAAATCCGAACGCCTCCGTTCGGGATGTGGCTAAGAAGCTGCACCTAAGCCGAAGTTTTGTCCAGAAGGCCAAAACTAAGGCTGGGCTTCGAACGTTCCAGGTACAAATAGCCCCTAATCGCGACGAGAAGCAGAACAAGTCCGCCAAAACCCGTGCCAGGAAGTTGTACCTCAACATGCTGACGAAAGTTGAATGCTGCATCATGGACGACGAAACATATGTCGAAGGCCGATTCAAACAGATCCTCAGCAACCTGTTTTCACGGCCAAGATAAGTTCAGCGTTCCGAGCATGTCCGCACTCAGAAGATGTCCAAATTTGCGAAGAAATTCCTGGTTTGGCAAGCCATCTGCACGTGCGGGAAGCGGAGTGCACCTTTCGTGACCCAGGACACGATGAACGGACAGGTGTACATAAAGAGTGCCTCCAGAAGCGGCTGCTTCCTCTCCTGAAGGCCCACAACGTCCCAACAATCTTCTGGCCGGATTTGGCCTCATGCCACTACTCCAAGGACGTGCTGAAGTGGTATGCGGACAATAAGGTCAATTTCGTGCCGAAAATGTTCAACCCTCCCAACACTCCGGAGCTCCGCCCCATCGAGAAGTACTGGGCGATTATGAAGCAGCACCTTTCTTAAACGACCTAAGGTAGTGAAGACAGTCGAGGAACTGAAGAAAGTATGGGTTTACATGCAAAAAACGGTTGATTCACAGGTTGTGCAGAATCTTATGGCTGGGGTTAAGACCAAGGTCCGGGCATTTGCTTATGGACTGTAAATAAAATACGAGTTAAATGGTTAAATGAAGTTTAATAGTTATTTCTCAATCCCTGAAAATTTGATGGCAATCGGATGAATACTGAATTTTGCGAATCAATTTTGTGTGTGGCAATTTCATCGTGGACACCCTTTAATCAAGCAAATGGAACCAAATTTGGCAGCTGGAGAGTTTTGACGACAATATTTTTTTCAATGGTGGTTCGAGGACCCTGCATTATTCGTGAACTAATCAGGCAAATGGAAACAAATTTGGAAGGTGGAGATTTTTGAAGACAAGAAATGTTTCTATGGTGGTTTGAGACCCTCTGCCCTTTGGAAGAGGGGGCCCCATACAAATTAAATACAAATTTCAATCAAATATGAGAATTATCCGGGTAACTACAAACACAAAACGTGTTTTTCTCGGGTGAGAAGTATGTTCTGAAAAAATTTCAATTTTTTTGATGTAAGCGTAGCTATGGCAGCTCGCACCGGTTCAGCTAGTTAATCATGTGAATTGAACGCGTTTGAGAGTTGAGGCAATTAGACAAATGGCAAATTTTGCATCTATCTTATCTAATCACTTCTCTTTCTCTCATTTTCTTCTCTCTCTCCCATCCCCATCAGGATATCAACAAACTGTTAGGAATTACGCCCTCGGACATCGACAAGTACTCGCGTATCGTCTTTCCGGTCTGCTTCGTGTGCTTCAACCTGATGTACTGGATCATCTATCTGCACGTGAGCGATGTCGTGGCGGATGATCTGGTGCTGCTCGGCGAGGAGAAGTAAAGTAGAGAGCGTGTGTGCGATTTAGGGAAAAAAACGAAACCGAAAAAAAAAATTCAACAACAGCTACAAACAATTCAGAGCGTCTTCGTAGGGACTTGTGTTGAACGAAAATGCTTGGTGGAAACACCGAGTGACAACTCACGTTAGACTAACAGAACACTCCCCAAAAAAAACACACCCAAACACACTCACACACAGTCACGATTAGGACGAAGTTAGCTGATCGGAATGTGTGAGACAACGCTGAGGACAGGACGCGGAAAGGTAAGAGTCCCTGAGGAATGCAAATATAACAACAAAAGTATAAGAAATTTTTAGGATTTATTTTTACCTATTTACAGTTTCGGTTCTTTTTTATACGTATACAAGAGACAAAAAAATGGAAGAAAAAAAAACTAGATTTTATCGTTATTGATGATTAACATTATAGAAAAGGAGGTAACAAGAAATATTCCTAATTCAAACACACACAAAGAATAAACAAAAAATGAGAAGGACAACATAGAGTTACACACGTGCGGTTGCGTATGTGTGTTAGAAAATTTAAAATTTAAACAAAACAAAAATCGCAAGGAACTAAAAGCAAGGAGGTGAATTTATGACTAGTTTGTAAGCAGTGATGAAAGCTAACTAACAAAACACAAACAAAACGATATCTTTAAACCAACAAAAAAAAAAGAACACACACAAAAACTGGTGAATTGAACGAGTCTAGGAACGAATTACGAATTCTGAATTAAAATTGCAGCAAAAATAGCAAGCAACAACAAAATAAGTACACTAACACATTCTCACACAGAGCATACCAGTTAAAGTAAAATTGCGTAGGAAATCAAAAAAAAAACTCAAATAAAGTTTTTGAATTGCAAAAACGTTACAAAAAAATAAAAAACTAAAACAAGGAAATTTAGAATCCGATTACAAGAAGTTTGGAGCAAAGCGGCTGCAAATGTTTTATATAAGCAAACCCGTAGTAGCGTTTTTGGTTGTTCTATTTAACTAAGCAAAGTAAGTACCAAAACTCAGACTTATCCTCCAGGGGCGTTAGTTGGAAGCAGCGTCGAAGCAAAGTGTGTGAGCGGGTGCGTTCGTGTGTGGTGAATTTTAAATTTGATTTAGTTTTAAGTTGTCATCGGAAGCCGAGAGATGTCCGCTTGCCTACCCGAACGACTTCGGATATTGCCATCAATCGAACTCAGCATGGGTTCGTCGGTTTATTATTAGTATTCTTTTTTTAAAAAAACTTAACTCTCCACGGCTAGGTGGAGTATTGCGGGGGCTTCGAATTGCCCCCGGGAAGCTAGTAAAACGGAAGGACGACGACGATGATGGTCATAAACTGCCAGAAATCATCTTCCTCGCAGTAAACGAGTTTCCAGAGTCAGAGGCTCGGTGATTTGGACAAAAAAAAAAGGGATCCTTCTTATTGGGTGCCGCCCGGACCCAAGCTGTTGGGTCGAGGGGATTTCTAATCAGTAAAAACGGAGCAAAATCCACTCAAGCTGAAATGACACCCCACGCTTCTGTTGCTGCTGCGTTGCCCGGGAATCGAAATGTTCGAGTGAATTCGGAAAAAAGGGTGCATGGGAGTGTGCGGCGCGCCCGGGAGGGAAGATGTAATCAAGGCTGTGCTCCTCGGAAAAAAGGGCTCCCGGAGGATCCCAACACGTCCGTGCTGAAAGTTTGCTACATCAAATTTAGTCGTAAAATTTTCCCAGAATCGAGGCGGAGGAGAAGATTAATCTGATGACTTGCATACATCTAGGCGTAGCTCGAGCCGGCGACACGCAGCCACATATAAACACACACACACACTTAGAGAGAGTGAGCAGGCGATCAGGCGGAATAAGTTAATACGACATTAATTATTAATTATTATATTAAAAATTAATTCTCTGAATGCTTCCAATATATTTGCCAAAACAGCAGAAAAAATAAAGAAGAGACGAAATATGGAAGCCGGACGAACGTGTGGATGTGTACAGCGCAAATATTGATTTTCAACGTTCGGTGCTCTGATTTATGTAAATGGAATCGTCGCGTGGGTTGGAATCGCCGGAAACTGCCTCGCAGATGGACACGCAGTTCCGTGCAAACATGCATGAGAGTGGAAAATGTGAAATTCCAGCGATGGCTAAAGCGGTCTGATTTTAAATTCAGCCAAGATGGGTAATGGCAGGGATTGAAGTCAACGGGTCAGAAATTGCTGCGCCTACTGTGTATGGTTATAGAAGGTTGATTGCGAGCGAATTGTGGAATTGAACTTTAAATAATAGGAAGAATGTAACGATGAGATATCTTCTCGGTCTGCTTAATTTATTACAGTTCCATAATAAAACTTCCGAGGGTTCTGATGGCTAACATATAAGTCAAATAAAACAAAGAAAGCCTCTTAATGTTAGATCCGCCCTTATGAAAAGAAACCCTCTAAAGAGTGTCCCACATCAAATTGCACCACGGAAAAAACGCTGTAGAAAATAGCCTAGTTGACCGATCCTTTTCAAACTATCAGACAATAATAATTAACCCATGAGTGAGCTTTTGGCATATCTATTCCATTCAACTTCAATACAATAACCTTACACCCCAACAAACATCGCATGATGTATAGCAGCTTATTCGATCAAAAATTAGCTTTTTAAGCCAAAAAAATAGCTTGTTCAGCTTTTAATCAACTCAAGTTGTTTGTTGGGACTCGCACCTTACGCTTTACTCAACTCATTAGGTTCTGTACAACATCTGGCTGCAGCTTCTTCTGTACTGAAACGCACTTTTTCTGAATGTCTTCCTCTGGAACCTTCTTGGAATGCTTCCGTAGTGCCTGTTTCATAATAGCCCAGTATTTTTAAATGGACCTTAGCTCCGATGTGTCTGGGGGGGCTCCATGTCCTCGGATACGACCGTGACCCTGTTGGATTCGTATTTGAAAAGTGTCTCGAAGCTAAGTTCGACCAGAAGATCGTAGGGCCCTCGTGTCGCTTCAATAGAGGAAGCAGACGCTTCTGTTGACACTCCTTGAGGTAGATCTCCCCGTTTACAGTTCCGGTAGTCACAAACGGCACACAACGTTTGCAACATGAGCAGATCGCTTGTCAAATCATGTATTTCTTGGAAAACTTTTAAAGTTTCTGCTTCCTAACTTTCTCCGGAACAGCAAACTTGTGCTGGTCGGTGAAGAACAGAAGCCCCGGAAGCTGCCAGAAGTCTGCCATGACGTAAGTCGTATCATCCGAGATGAGACACTGAGGCTTTGTCAGAATCTGGTTGTACGGTTTCCGGGCCCGTGACATTGCCATTGATTTGGAGCCTTCTGCCCTTTGTACGCATGCAGTCCTTCCCGGTCCTTAGCTCTCTGAACGAAAGACTTGGGTAGATTTAACCTTTTTCGCCACATCCCTGAACGAGGCATTGGGATTCCGCTTAAACGCTTTCACGACACGGCTATGATCCTGATCCTTAATAGAGCACCAATTCTGACCGCATTTCTCCTTCGGTTCGATGCTCAAAAGTTTCGTAGTAACGTTCAATCACACGACTCACCGTTGACTGCACGATTCTGAGTTGTTATCCGATGTCCCGATGAGAGAGTTGAGAATTTTCCAGGTGCTTGCGCAAAATCAATTCGCGACGCTGCTTTTCGAGTGACGCCATTTTCAGAGATTCGAAAAACTGACAGCGATTAAAACACAACAGCAAAAACACTCTAAACTACTTCTACCCAAAATATCAAGAGAAAATACCCTATGGGTTCTACAGCGTTTTTTTCCGTGATGCATTTTGACACCCTTTAGACTCATTGAGAGTTGAGGTGAAACATGTGAAGGATTGAAAGATGTCAAAAAAAAAGAGAATATTTGTTTTGTATGGAAGCTTCTATGCAATTTCATACCTTGGCTCAGCGATGCAGCCCATGATCATCGCAAGCGAATAATAGTTGGAAAATGCGTTGAATTTTTTTTTACTAAATGAAGTATGAATTTGGTTGTCGACTCAGCGTTGGGCCTAGTAACTCATCGTCTGCAATGTTCACACTAAAAAAATTCGCAGCTTCGTGAATCTCCGTTAAGGATTGTTAGCTGAGATCTCTGCTGACAAATTTGACGTTTGATATAAGCGGGACTTTATGGTACTGTTGTAAACGAACTATTTTTGCCGTTGATTTATCAGTTAATTTTCAATTGTTGTGAGCTTTGTTATGCGGATCTCGGCAAAAGATAAGAATAACAAACCATGCTGAAGTACACGCTCAAAATACCCTCTCTTTCATTTGTTCCATGATTTTTGTCACGGAAAAGATACTCAATGTTTATAATGGGGATCAGATCATATTTATGAACTGATCCACTATTTACACTCCCATTCCATTGAACTCAGTGACTGAGTAGAATTGTATTCAAAAATTTTGTTGATTCACTTTTTTTTTCCGGAAATTGAGTAACATTTCCGTGTGAGAGAAGAGAGAGGAATACAATTCTACTCAGTCACTGAGTAGAATGGGACGGGAGTGTACGAAGATTGAGTAACATTTCTGTGGGAGAAATAGTGAAAAAAAAAAATGCAATTTGACAAAGACTTTTCATGTGGGCCTAACTGACAAACGTAAATAAAAGGCTTCTGCAGTAAATTTCTCGTGGCACAAAGATTACCCATGTAAGCATCCAATTCTATCGGATAGGTGATCACTTCCTCTTCGAAATGACCGTAGGGGATTGAAAACGAGAGTTTTCAATGACATGAAATTTACGGAAGAAGTCATTATTTACGTTTGCGGGTTAGGCCATAATGAAAAATCTTTTGTCGATTTTTTTTGAGTAGAATGAAGCAAGGGTATACACGCTCATTTGGGCTCACCCAAAATTGAATAAAATTAACGCAAATTTAATGATTTTTGAACTACTCAAAAATGGGAAACCTGGTCCTAACGCAAATTCGGGTAAACCTTCAAGTTATTTAATTTTGGGTTAGCTCTACTTATTATTATAAACTGTGTTTTTTTTTAATAGAAATTGGTTTAAATTTTGAAATTAAACATTCTATTATTCATTTGATAAAAATAGACTACTGAACATTAATAATATTGTCCCGTGAACTCAAGTTTTTATTCATTAATTAATTTATGGAATGGTAACTTATGTTCAAGGTGAACTATCCGTTGATGTACGTGTTTTTAAACGAGTTAAGTTCTGAATAAGCTTCCGGAACAAATCAAAAACCTCTTCATTAGCTTTTGGGAAGCATTCGAAAGCTCCGATGGAACGCTGTAGGAACGCAGACGCTTCGTTGGATGAGTTTACTAGGGTATCCAGATAGTGTTCTGAATCGGCATAAATTTGGCCGTCATCGGCGCGACTACATCCAAGATGGCCAGGATGCGTTTCTTAGCCTTTTCGACAAGCTGCGAATCGATGTACCCTTTTAGAATAAATATTTAAAGAAGAACTCCGTTGCCATGTTCCGCTTCTTTTTTAAATAAATTGCAGATGGTTACCTGAATTCTTAAGAACTAGTTACTGTTCCGCTGTATAACATAAGCTTTTAAATGAAAATAACAGCATGAAAAACTACAAATATGTGTCCATTGTACAAAACAGAAGCCAGATGTCAGATTTATGAAGAATAGAGTGAGATTTTCACACCTTCACAAATCGTTTGACCCATGGTTTGTCGTTTCAGCCTGTTGTTTGAAAATGGGGAAAAGTTTCTCAATTGAGGGTAAATTCGAATGAGGGAAATCATTAAGGATTCCACTGTAGCTCACATGGATTTCAGCATAAATGTGATAAATTTATGATTAGGATTAATGCATCAACTTGTTCTTTCTATTATTCAACACTTTCATATGTCCGCATCGTCACGTTATTATAGGATATGAAGAAAGTGTGAACATGTTAGTTGATTTCTTTTGTCATGCCTGTTGAGCCTTGGCATTCATCGACTTTTTTAATGGCCCTATTTAGTCAAAGATTTTTCATTAGGGCCTAACTGACAAACGTAAACAATGGCTTCTTCCGTAAATTTCTCGTAGTACACAATCTACTCATGTAAGCTTCCAATTCTATCGAACGGGTATCTTGTGCTTCAAAATGGTTTTCGTAGATTCATGAAGCAAGTTTCCAAGGTCTACAAATTCAAGGAAGGATTTCAAGAAGCAATTGTTTACGTTTGTCAGTTAGGCTCTAATGAAAATTCTTTGTCGGTTTCAGTTGCCAGATGTCCAAAATTGTCAAAATCTTGAGGACTTTATGTATCTATATGTGGTTGACGGCCTCGCAGAACCCCTGAAATGACACTTTTCCTGATGGCCATAATTACTTCGTACAATGTCACTGATATTCGCTTCGTTTAACTTGGAGGTGAAGGCCAATCCACTATACTTAAAACTCAAAAACTACTTAAATTCAACGAGAATAGTTTCTCATATCTGCACTTTTGATGAATTTGAGTCAAATTTGACTAAATTTTGAGTGAAATGGGCTGGTCGTGTCCGATCTTATACGGTCATTTAATTTTACTCAGTGTTAGAGTTCACTTTACACAGGGGAATGGGAACTACACAGAGAAGAAAAAAACGACAGCCAATTTTATCATAATTGGGAGTTAGGATGACTATGGCAGTATAGTGATTTTCAACCGACTATAATCATATTCAAAATGACATTCAAAAAAGTTGATTCAACATTTACTATAATGTCGGATAGTTCTTGTTAGCATGAACATAGTCAAGAATGCCTTGAACGTGGTGAACTTGACCAATTTCATAGTTATCGTAACCACTATATGCAATAGTCATTTTGACCATGATATAAAAATCACTATAACCAAGGAATTATTCTCAGTTGTTTTGTAAAGTTCTGTAAAAAGTGCACTAACATATCGGCTGAGTGAACTAGTTTCACTGAAGAAGAAACGCGTCGGAATCCTATGTCATCGATTACCACCGTATGATTTTGGAAGCACAAATCTCAGCAAAAAAACATGAATCAACTTCGATTTTCTGGTTTTAGCATTGCTACATTGCGGCAAGCTTAAGATAGGAATAGCGAAAATAACGATACAATGTTTATTAAGGTTCACAGTCCCAACCGTGGAGTAAAAACTTCACTCAGGAAACGATCTCAGAAGTTCCTATTTGGTTTCAAATTGAGTTCCATGGAACTTGCTTGCTGAATAACATGACACTATGCGTGAAGTCAGAATCAGCTAAAATTTTATACGAATTTCAATGGCAGAAATAAAATGGGATATTTCATGTAAATTGGAGCCAGATAACACCTGAATGTAGCCTGTTGTGTGAAAGATTGCAAACTTGGTTGTATTTCGCACGAAAGCTTGCAAACAATTTCGTTGTTTTCGCTTCTTTTGGCTTGGAACTAAAATCCCGATCCAGAATGTTCTCAAAATTGATCAATACTGACAGCTTATTCATACAAGGGATCAATTATTGGAGGATTTTTGGTGAAACTTTCAACAATTTAGCTTGTACAGTCGTAATCAGTAGCTTTTTCTGATTTGTATCCACTTTCTATGCTAGCCAATTGCATCCTTAACTTTTTCTTTTCTCCTACTCATGAGTTCCCGCTTCATAATGGCCCAATAAGTTAGTGGCATGAAGCTAAATTAAGCAAAAAATAGAGGTTTTTTCATTGTGCTGCTTCAAAGCCTGGAAAAAGACGTTTTTAAAGTATTCAGTCTTGTAAATTTCACCGTTTATGGTGCCAGTTGTGACGAAAACGTCCCCTTGCTTTGCCAAATGATATATTTTGATGCGAATCTCGATCATCTAGTTTAAATTTATCTTTTCCGGAATTAAGCTCCTGTCCTGGCATTTGTTGGAGGTCAACTTTGACGTATACCGTCATCCATCACACAGCAACTGCATCTGGTCAATATCTCCGTGTAGAGCTTCCTAGCACGGATTTTGGCAACAGTTTGCTGCCCTTCATCGTCGTTTGGGAAGTTTTGAACCTTGTATGCATGTAATCCAGCTCGTACATTGAACTTATGGGTGTTATTCTGAAAACCGCCGATCTGTTTGGCAGCGTCACGAGATGAAATGTTGAGATTTCAGGGGACAATTTCCAACCGTCTTCCAACATGCTGATCCCGGTTTCCTTCTTGTTCTACGCACGTGATCCAAAGTCAACTGCTTGTTGAACCTTTTCAGTACTATTGAGAAGGTTGAATTACAGTTTTGCAGCATTATGGCAATGCCCGATGGGACTTAGAATTTTCCATGTGATTTGACAATATTCTACTTGACTCACTTCCATCTTGGCTGTAGAAAAAAACACACAGCTATGTAATTCACATGATGTAAATAATACCCTTAAAAGAGGAACTGTGAAAAATTTGATTAGTTTCTGTACAATGGGGAAAAGTAACATCCAGTTAGATATGT
>JASCZW010019201.1:0-14147 GCA_034211315.2 Aedes japonicus
TAGAACAAAAAGTGCACATGTGAATGTATAATTGATATACAGAAAAACATGTAAATATAAAAAGAAGTGATAGATTGAAGATAGGAAAGCATAAGTTGGAACCTTAGAACAATAGAATTGGTGTTATTTATTACAACTCAATCTGAGGCGCGCTTGTAATAGATGGATTTAGATTCAAGACCCGGGAAACTGAATAAGAAAAAATTATAATAAAATAAAAGTTAAGAGTGGAGGTGCTAATATATTGCTGTTAAGTAAACCTTTTAAGTAAGAACGATAGCCTGTTAATATATCAAGCATTCCATTATCCAAAGCTAACATATTAAACATAAGAGGAAGTGCTACCAACTATATGCAAGTGACCATTAACTAGGTAAGTATAACAACAAACACTCAGTTATTCATAAAACTATAGATAACGATCACATCATTAAGGCGCCGTTGATCCGTTCAGAAATTTGTTAAAAATAGCCAGAAAGTTATGATCAAGTGCAGTTTTAGATATAACGATGTTTACCCTTACTTAAGCTTTACTTGGATTCCTCCATACATAATTGATATTTTATTTTTAATAAAGAAAAATATATTTACTTTTTATACATATGAACATTTGTTTCTTTATATGTACCTTATTTGAATACATTGTTAAATTGTAGCATTCTGTAAAATAAACTACAAAATAGCTAATCTTCAGTAAAAAGTAACGATCCAACCGGTTATCTTGAACGTTTATCTACCTTCATTACTACTCGACTCCGTAAAGGTAACAGTAATTCAACTTAACAAATAAATGAACTAGCTAGAAAAAATATCAAGTTTTATGCTCGGTGCTGCATATAAATAAAAATAATCTCTCTTCAGCATTTTTTGCACCCTTCTTTCTTTTCTTCCTTTCTCTCTCTCTCTCTCTCTCTCTCTCTCTCTCTCTCTCGCTGACTCTCTCTCTGCTGACTCTTTCATTGATTTTCTCTCAACCCCATTCTCATGTAATGATGATTTATATTCGATATAATTGAAATAAAATTAATGATAAAGAAAGCCACATAAAAATTACGCCTCAATAAAAATTTGTTCTTGCACTGTTTTGCACATCCACAAAAGGAAACGATAACATGTGTTCTCTGTTAGAAATAGTAGGCGTTCAGACCGAGTGATTAATCATAGCACCCATATGTAACTATATAGCAAATAAAAACTTCACTTCTGTTTCAACCACTAAAACGAGTAGTTCGCTTTACAGCCGAATCTAATAGGTTATGGGCCCAGTCTAGAAGATAAATTAAGATGTATACCGGAGCTGGTAATGGCCAAGCGAGCCAGCGGCAGATCCCCAGCAGAATTCAAGTCTACCGCCGATCAGAACGCCTCTGCGGTCGAGAAAATTGGTCAACCTGGAATTCCGCGGTGGAGACGTACCTCGAACTGGAGGAGCTGTGGAAAACTGTAAAACCAATTCCGAACGCGGATGGGACGCTGCCAGCGGTGGACGAGCGGAAGTGCAGAGAAGAGCACGAGCGAAAATTATTTTGCTTTGGACCCCATCGACTACATCCACGTGAAGAACGCGAAGACGGCCCGTGAGGTATGGGCGAAGCTGAAGCAGCTTTTGAAGACACCGGACTAACCCGCCGGGTGGGACTGCTCAGGAAGCTCATAACCACGACCCTTTCGTCACGCGAAACCGTGGAAAGGTATGTGACGGAGATAATTTCTACCTCCACGCAATCTTCCAGGGTGTTGGTTTCGACATTTCCGAAGAGTGGATCGAGTTCCCTGCTGCTTGCGGGGCTTCCGGAGAAGTATAAACCAATGATCATGGCGCTGGAAAATTCCGGCACTCCCATCACCGGCGACTGCATCAAGACAAAACTACTCCAGGAAGTCCAATTTTTCCAGGACAAAACGGCGTTTGTTGGAAGAAAATCGTTTCCATCGAAACCAAAGCAAGGCGTAACCGAAAACCGGTCAGCTGAGCAGCCGAGAGGTCCAAAATGTAAGCGTTGCCATCGATACGGACACATTGCTGAGGGAATGTCGGTGAAAAACGAGACGAAAAAGGATCGGCGTTTTCCACAGTCCTAACAACCAACGAAAACCATAGTAACGACTGTTGGGTGTTTGACTCCGGTGCATCAGACCATTTCACCAGGATCGAAGCCTGCTACGCAGGCAACGGCAGTGGCGTTGTTATGGCAGCCGACAAACAAATGATGAAAATTGTTGCAACGGGTGTCGTCAAGCTTTCAGCTAAATGCTGTCCTGAGAGTCCCCCATCGATGTGAACGGCGTCAAGTTCATTCCAACAATGTCCAACAATCTTTTGTCGGTGAGTCAAATTGTTCGCCGTGGTCACGAGGTACGCTTCAGCAACGAAGGCGTGAAAGTAATCGATCCGGATGGTGAGCTGATAGCAACAGGGATCCACGATGTGAAGCATGGATTGTTCCGGTTCGAAGAGTCTGACAAACAAAGGCATTATCGCTTGCCTCGACCTCAGCAGATTTGAACGTATGGCACAGGAGGTTGGGCCATCTGAACATCCATAATCTGAAGCTACTGAAGAACGGCCTAGTCACTGGGATGCAGTTCAAGGAATCAAAGATGGAAAACTGTTCGGTATGTGCCATGCGGGTAAGCAAACCCGTCCACCATTTCCGAAGAGCGGCAATCGAGCCAGTGGTGTCCTGGAGCTTGTGCACACGGATATATGCGGACCAATGGAAGAAAAATCGATTGGAGGAAGCCGGTATTACGTTACGTTTGTGGACGACTGGACTCGGCGGATTTTTGTTTTCCTGGAAACGAAATCAGAAGCGGAGGTCCTTCATGCATTCGACCAGTTCCGAGCCTAGCTGAGAAACAAACCGGATTCAAGCTGAAAGCTCTTCGCAGCGACAACGGTAAGGAATACACTAACCGATCGTTTCAGAAACGCCTTATTGACGCAGGAATGTGCGCACCAAACATCAACCGAGTACACTCCCGAGCAAAATGGGCTGGCTGAGCGTGTAAACAGGACTATCGTTGAACGAGCTAGATGCATGCTGTTCGAGGCGAAGTTACCGAAGCCATTCTGGGCGGAAGCGGTAGCCAGCTGCGACATACGTCATCAACCGTTCCCCTACAAAGGTCACAAATTGACGCCAGAGGAGGCCTGGTCCGGCCGTAAGCCTGATATGTCCCATGTGCGAGTTTTCGGCACAAAGACGATGTCACACATTCCGAAACAAAAACGGAAGAAGTGGGACGTCAAATCGAAGAATGCATCCTAGTCGGTTTCGATGAGCAGAGCAAGGCCTACCGTCTGTATGACCCGGTGAAAAAGAATGTCTTCAAGAGCCGAGATGTGATTTTCCTAAACGAGTTGATCCAAGCTGATGCGCAAACCCCAGCTACAAACAGTGATCAGCTTCAAACTCGAAATTTTGTGAGCCTGGATTTCCTCGGTCAGCTTCAAGACGACGTTCCAGAAACAAGATCCGGAAGCACCAAACGAGCCTGATGATGAAGAACCATCCGATCACGAGCCAACTAATGAAGAATCTGAAGAGTCGTCGCATTCCGAGGAGGATTTCTTTTCGCAAGCAGAGACAAGCGCAGGCGAATTATCCGATGATGCAGTTGGTGACGTGACAATTTCGGCGCTCCCATCGCGACAATCTTCATATCCACCCGAGTCACAGGTGTTGAGGCGCAGCGGTCGGGAGCGCGCGATTCCAGGCAAGTACCATGACTTTGTTTTCAAGAACAAAAATTTTCCGTTCCATAATTCCCCAGTTCAACATGACAAAGCTGGTCCAAATTCCGTACAGCAAGGCCTCGCGGTGAGCAAGCGACACACGACGATCAAGACCAGCGATCCAGAAACTCCGGCGGAAGCGTTACATAGTGCCGAGGCGTTCCAGTGGAAAGCTGCCATGGACGAAGAATATCGAGCGCTGTTGGAGAATGAAACGTGGGAACTAGTACAGCTACCGCCTGGCAAGAGGGCAATCGGTAGCAAATGGTTATTCAAGACCAAGCAAGACGAGAAAGGAAACGTGGTACGACACAAGGCAAGAATCGTCGCTCAAGGCTTCACCCAGAAGTACGGCACCGACTATGACGAGATCTTCGCACCGGTGGCAAAGCAGACAACATTCCGAGTTCTGCTGTCCGTTGCAAGCCGCAGGAGATCCATTGTCAAGCACGTCGACGTTAAAACCGCATATTTAAATGGAATACTGGAAGACACCGTTTACATGCGACAACCGGAAGGATACACCACGGGTAATGAACGAACCGTCTGCCGTTTGAGGAGGAGTCTATACGGCTTGAAACAATCAGCGCGTATGGAATCGGAAAGTAGATTCCGTGTTCAAGGACTTGAACTTTCAGCCAACGAAGTCAGATCCCTGCCTTTACGTACAACGGAAGAACGGTGTTTTCTCGTACATCCTCATCTATGTCGACGACATGATAATCGTGACGCAAACGGAGAAGGAATTCGGCGATATATTCAAAAGTCTTCAAATCCATTTCAATGTGACAAATTTGGGACACGTTTGCTATTTCCTTGGCATGGAAATAGAGAGAAATGCATCGGGATTCAAGATCAACCAGACCACGTACATCCGGAAGTTAGCACAACGATTTGGCTTGGACAAGGCGAAGCCGTCAAAAGTTCCCCTCGACATCAGCTACCTACAGCAGAAGGAGGAGAGGGATCAGCTACCGGAAACCACAATTACCTGAGTCTGATCGGGGTCTCCTGTACGTAGCAGTACACTCAAGGCCCGACATTGCGGTTAGTGTTTCAATTTTGGCACAAAAGTCCAGTTGCCCTAACACCCAGGATTGGACCGAAGCCAAGAGGATTATGTGCTACCTAAATGCCACCAGTAACCATAAGCTCCAGATAGGTACATCAACCAATGGATTGGAGATGTTCGTTGATGCAGATTGGGCCGGAGATTCGCGCGATAGGAAGTCAAACTCCGGCATCCTCATTATGTTCGGTGGTGGACCAATTGCGTGGGTTTCACGCAAGCAAACGTGCGTTGCATTGAGCTCGACCGAAGCAGAATTCGTGGCGCTCGCAGAGGGCTGCCAGGAGCTCGTCTGGATCAAACGATTGGTGAAGGAAATTGGCGAAGACATCGAATGTCCCATCACCATATTTGAGGACAACCAAAGCTGCATCAAGTTGGTAGAGGGCGACCGAATCGAACGACGCAGCAAACACATCGACACTAAGTTCTTCTTCGTTCGTGACTTACAAAAAGAGGCATCATTAGGATGGAGTATTGCCCAACAGAATCCATGTTGGCCGACGTTCTGACAAAGCCACTTCAACGGATTCGATTAGAAAAACTACGCTATGATCTCAGAATTCGCCCGGATCTGATCGAGGAGGAGTGTTAGAAATAGTAGGCGTTCAGACCGAGTGATTAATCATAGCACCCATATGTAACTATATAGCAAATAAAAACTTCACTTCTGTTTCAACCACTAAAACGAGTAGTTCGCTTTACAGCCGAATCTAATAATTTCCTGAACTGCCGAGTCGAATTGGAGTCCCACTTGCACTTCGCTTTGGCAAAATGTGCTATCGCCCTGGATCTTGCGCTCGATCCATACACCCGTCTTGAGTAAATTTTCAAATCGCTTGCGTTGCGTTAGAAATGAAGTGTAACGTGTGCATAAAAAAAAATGGACAAAAATTGCCGATTTTTCATGGGTTTACTTTCACCCGCACTGACGAAACTACCCATGCAGCATCAATCATAGTAACTCATGGGTCAGCAGACAAAATTTGACAGCTCTATCAGGGATATTCACAGACATGTCTGTAAATTTGCAGACTTTTCATTTTTGTTGCAGACTTTTCTAGCGATGCAGACATTTAGCAGACATTTTATTTATGTTGCAGACTTTTACAGATATTTTTTAAATTCCATATAAAGGTATTCTCTGAACTTCGGTTTTAAAACGTACAAGAATCTGAACAGTATTGTAGATACGGTAAGAAGCTTTGTTGAAATATTTTTTTTAATATAATAGGTATCATTTAAAGTAGAAATCCTTGAAGAAACGAAAGCGGTGGGCCACTTGGAGACACAATGGGCCGGGAGATAAGTATCGTATAGGCCCTTCCCGAGGTAACATGGAGTCCCTACTTATGATAGGATTCATTCCCATGTGAAAAAAAATATTGTCAAAGCGTTGGTAATATTGGTCCTTTGCCATTAAGTCACATTAAGTCAAGAAATTTACCTTCAAAAGGGGCTGCTGAGTTTGTTGTTCTAAAGCCCAGTTGGTTGCTACTCGGAGGACAGAATAACAGAAAAAAGTTCTGAGCTATTGAAGTAAATCTTAAAACTCTGAATTTTCCAAAGTACTACTAAATGCATCATTTCAGTACATTTGTACTAGGGATTTAGAAATATATCCCTGAATTAGTCTTAGATTCCTCGAAGTTTAGAAAGAAAAGACCCACAATTTAGGGTACATCCTGGAATTTTTAGAAGACGACTTTCCAGAGCTTCAGCAAGATAATTCCCGAGGAAGAGACTTCCTCGAAAAAAAAAAACTTCTCCGATGGTAAGCTAGAAACTTCTCAGAAGTATTGGGAGCAACCTTGAAAAATTCAGGACCAAACATTACCGAAGTTCAAGATCATACTTACCGGAATTTCAGGACAAAACTTCCCCAAGAATCAGGAGAGGACTTATCAGAGCTTCAGGACGAAGTGGAGAGAAGAGGACTTCTTTGAAGTTTGTAAATTTTCAGAGGTTTTGGAGTTCTTCCCAGAAATTCAAAATTGAACTTCCCAGAAGTGCAGAGAAAAAACAGCCTCAAAATTTTAGACGGGAACTAACTAGGAAAGGAACTATCTATAATTTCTCAAAATATCACGAAAACAAATCCTTAGGAAGTGCTAGGCAGATTTGGCAAAGCTCAGGGGAGAACATTTTAAAATCTCAGAATAAATATTTCTCAAAATTCTTTAGAGAGAACAGAATAATCAGTACAGTAGCATTGAGGGTACTTCTTTCTTATTTGAGCACGAATTTCCCAATAGTTCCGGAACATACTTCGTCAAAGTTCTGCAGAAAACTTCGCAAAAGTTCAGAAGTCTTCAAGAACAAATTTAAGGCAATTTTCCTAGAAGTTTTGGAGACGCATTTCCCAAAGTTTACGCTCAAGAAAAAACTCCCCCGAATTTCAGAAAGAAATTTACCAGAGAGGGCACTACCTGTAGAATCAAGAAAGAATTATTCCAATTTTTCTCAGAAGTTCACAAGAGGTCTTTCCAGAAGTTTCGAAGAGACCAAAAGTTTAGTTGGAACTACCCAGAAGTACTAGAAAACTTCCCTAAAGGTTTAAATCCAACATTAAAGCATTTCAGAATGAGAACTTCTCAAACTTCAGAAAATCCTAGAAGTTCAGGTAGATACTTTTGATAAATCAGGAAGAAACTTTAGGGAGGCTTTCTAGTAGTTCAAGGAAGAAGTATTGGGGTAGTAGTTCGAGCAGGAACTTCTCAGAAATTCAGGGACAAACATCTCCGAAGCTCAGGAGAATACTCCCCTCGGAAGTTCAGAAAAGAACTTCTCATAAGTTCAGGAAGAAACTTTTTACAACTTCAATGAGATTTGCCAAGAAATTCTGGTGTTGGAGAAATTCAAAGTTTGGCGGAAATTTCCCTCGCAGTTCAGGATGGGACTTATCAGAAGTTTAGAAAGTAACTATGTTCAGAAAAAAAAACTTACCAAATGTTTCTAGAGGGTAAGGTTGGGTTGTGGTTGCCAAGAAATTCATGAGGAATTTTGTCTGAAGTTCAGGAGGAAACAATCCAAGAAAAAGATGCAAAAATGACATAACTTGCTCTCTTATTACGTCTTTCCGTTGAAAAAAAATAACAGACTTTTATAGACATTCCCAGACATTTCAAATTTTGATCACAGATATTTGAAAAAAAAAATCTGGCATCCCTGAGCTCTATCAGTCGAAATCTAACCGTGATGGCAAACACAGTGAAGCCACTCCGTTCAAAGAACGGCACCTTGCCGCGTCGAAAACGGACATGGTGCGGACACTTTGTGGACGCCGGATACGCCCGTTCCGGCATCTACAACATCTTGGCACTGTTAGACAACAACCAGAGCATCGAAAGAAAGCCCGGTTCCGGACGGCCGACGACCCTGAGCGACAAGAAGCTCCAAAGGATGCTGAAGAGGAAGACCGGGGAGAAAAGTGGCTACATCGCTGCGTGCGCTTGGCTGGAAGGTCGGTTCAACCGGCCAAACAGTGAAAAATTACCTGGCAAACATGAATATACATGTCAGGAAACGGAATAACGCAGGCAATGACACAGCGGCAGCGGCTGAATAGGATTGTCAACTCGATTTTCCCGGCAAATCGCGAAGTGGCGGTGTTGATGGACGACGAGAACTCTCTCACCCTGGATGGCAACGACTGGCAGGGCATTTCGTATTTTACTTCCCCCACGAAGGAAGTGAGCTCCGAGGTGAAGTTCATTTCACACACCAAGTTCCCCAAGAAGCTGACAATCAGCGAGAAGGGGATGTCACAGCCGCTCTTCTTTCGCTCCAGACTGGCCTTGAACGGGGAAATTTATAGTACAAAACCGGTGTTCTGGCCTGATCTGGCGTCTGTCCACTACTCGAAGCGATCGTTGGAGGAGATAGAGTGGCTGGAGCAGAATATCGATGTGATACCCAAGCCGGTGAACCCACCCAACGTCCCCCAGCTGCGTTCTATCAAGAATTTCTGCCTGAAGCGTAAAATCTACTCCAACAATTTTGTCGCGAGAACTGAAGAGGAATCAAGGGGCGTCTCACATGGATTCACTTCAATTTATTTGTTAAAATAAACTTCAATTCGTGAAAGCAACTGAATCAATCTGAAATCGTTGCAAATCGAAATGAATCAGCTTGACAGAATATGCGCAGCTGTTGAATTTAGCAACGCTTTGTTTTAACTCAAATGTCAAATCGGTGCAACTGACGTTATGAGAGTGTTGCAAAATTGATCAAAAGTACTAAATTGGAATCATTCGCTTTCGATTGACTGCAAATCGATTGCAATTCGCTGCGCTCGATTCCTGTGAGACACCCCATGGGAGGAATTGGTAAATAAAACGAAGAAAGAACTCAAAAACATGCCTACACGCATGTTTTCGTCCGCCATGGTGAATGTTCCGGTTAACTGCCAGAAGGCCGCTCGCAAGGCCGTAGAATGGTTTTGCAAGTAAGCTTAAATAATTACCTTCCATGGGAAATTTATCAAAAGCAATTATCTGTCTTAGCTATTTTTTATCACCATCCGAAAAAAAGTGTCAACTTTTTTAATGCAAACGTTAAATTTAGTGTTTCGTAGATTGCATACAAGGAACGACCACATGACTTAGATTATCACTCTTCTTTCGATTGCACGTTGAAAGCTGTTCGGGAAATAACAGCTCTCTAACCAGAGTCAGTTTAACGAACCCATTAAGAAAATAGGACTGGTTTTAGTCATTTTTCATGCGAGTACCCTGAATCCAATGACGTCTATATAAGGTCTGGGGCAACGCACTGTTTGCTTGTATTGGAAGCAAAAATAATGAAAACATTGCTGAGCCGACGAGTGATGACGTAACACTATTGAACTTTCTATTGGTGGGCATAGGATCAGATAAAAAAAATCGGTTCAAACGTTTATTATGAATGCTGAATTGTGGAAATAATCATGATACAAATGCCATTTATTGAGCAGAAGCATTTCCTCCCGAAAACATGGATCATCTATAGTGAATTTAACTGAGGTAATTGAATTTTTGCCACACAAACTTTCAAACGCTAAGACTTGACAATCGAGTAGCGATATAGAGACAATTTTCCATCATCGGTAGACTGGAATAGGTTGAAAAATTAAGTTTTATAGCGCATACAATAAACAATCACGGAGCGAACGAATCAAAATAAATAGTATGACGTAGCACTTTGTGAGCTTTTGTGTAGCGTGCGCAAGGAGTGCAGTGGTATTAGTGTAATGAGTGAGTTTTGCTCATTTCAATAATACTGTTGTGGCTACTGCGCTAGACCTTATATAGACGTCATTGCCCTGAATCAGCCTATTGCCAATCGTAGCAACTAGAGTATAAAAAAAGTGGTAGCAGTTCAAGTGTAAAAAGAAACTTTTTTTACAAGATAGCTTACTCTGTTATTTGCAAATATTTACAAACACGGAATACGTGAAATTAAAGTGAAAACTTCCATCTACAAGATCGATGCAAAATCGCTTGTCGCCTTTTGCCACATGTTGGGAAAAAAAGAAAAGAAAAACTCGCATAACTTTCGATCAGTAGCATCAACCTTTCTCATCAAAGGGCGTAACAACGTAAGTTTTTTATAACACTGTATATATTTTTATATCAATCCATCTCCATTTATTTATAAAAATTTATATTACAGACAAACAGACATAACACATTGAACGATTGCAAATACAACTACAAATCAGCGTCACCAACACACCTGCGCCATCTATTGAGCACACTGTGATGAAAGAGAAAGCAGAACAGATGGCGGAAGTGTGCTAACGTTAAACGTAGGGAAACCGACTATGCGCGATACTACCAACAATCAATATGCAACTATAGTTTCTCGCATCTCGCATTATTTTATATGTTGAATAACTGTTTTTTGTATAAAATTTACATGTCAGGTAACTTCGTCATTTTGATAGTTGGCAACCAGAGATCGAAATTTTCGCCAATATGAGAAGAGAAACGTCCTTTTTCACCCGCTTGGAAAAACAGATGAGAATGTGAGAAGCGAGAGACTATTATACGCTCACAGCAGTGCTCGTGAGAAAAAGCAACGGCGATTCATAATTTTCGGAGAGCATGAGTAGCTGATAAATCGTTTCTTTTCACAGAATCCTAGATGCCGATAATTATTTTTCACTTACTTTTTGACACCTGAAAATGCACGAGTCTTCATGTTTGTTTTATTCTGACATTATAATTCGTTCAAAAGCCAATTTTTCATGTTGTGCCTTCATGTTGTGAGCAAACAACAATTTGTATATATGAAGCAAACTAAATAGAAGTTACTTCTGGTTCATAATGATGATGATGATGGTCCCGCCACTTACCCCTACAACGGTTTGAGGTGGACGATTTATCTATTAGATAATTTATTGAATAACAATTCAAACCAGTCATGCAAAAAATAACGAAATGATTTATCTACAGATATAAACTTCTTCAAACACTGTTAATTTGCATCACAGTGATTTTATTGAGAAAAGCTATTGATGTCAACCACAAAAGTTCGCAAGTATTTCCAGTGATCAGGAAATACTATTAAAATTCAAATCACATTTAATAAGCCCAAAAAATTGAATTATCACAAGGACGAAACAAATTTTATTGTATTCATATGGCTGGAGCTAGGGAACATGGAGGTTTGTAACTTACTACAGGTGAAAAAAAGGAAATCAATATCATTCAGCGTTCATCTTGTGATATGGAGCGGTGCAATGTCAAGTTAAAAACACAGAATATTTTTCGTTAAATTTTCCTATATAAAACGGAACACTTGTAATAAAACTTGCTGCTCCTCTGAAGGCTTCGAATTACCACTTTTCTGTAATTTATTAATGTGACCATTGGTCAGTTTGTCATGGAAAAAAATAAACAAGTATTTGCGTGTAAATAATTGAAATGACATTTCAGGATTTACCACTGATCTCTTTTTAGCGCAATAGTAACTACTTAGAGGCCATTCATTGAGATAAACCAGATTATTTTTTCGTTCGAAGGATACGTACCGTGTACAAATAATTGTTCAAAAATAATTCATGCTGTTTGGAGAAACCGTGCAAAAATAATTCGTGTTATTACGAGAAACCGTGCAAACACTTATCTGGCTGTTCAGTGATCGGTAAAAAGTGCTGGAAATAATGGGGGCTCAGTGGTGTTAAGGGGTAATCAGGGGCGGATAATGGGGATTAATTGTAGTCAGTGGGGAAGGGGGCAGTCAAAGGAGTTCAATGATGGTCAAAGGGGGATCAGGAGGCAAGTGGCAGTTATGAGCGATAAAGGGGTCAACCATAACTTATGTAACAGATTAAGGAGGAAGGGGGTAGGTTTCAAATTTCTTACAAGGAGATTTTCTTATATGAGATTCAATTGTTAGATTACTATTTTTGCTTAGTAAGGTTTTAGTGGGGAGGTGGTTATCTGAAAATCTTATAGCGTCTTACAAAGCGCGAGTGGAGGATTAAAAAATCACTCACAAACCCTTATAATTTGTGATAGCCTTATGTCCCCATGAGATGCAAAAACGATGAAAACTACGAATTAAAAAAAAACCTTATTCAACGTTTATTAAAGATTATAGCGGCCTTGGTATATCATCTAATTTTTAAAAAAATTTTATTGAAAATTATGTAGTGTGAAATTTTTATATTTATCAGTTTTTCTCTAACTCTTAAAGCGATTCAATACTTGTCTTGATCCAACGACTTTGCTAGGGCTGTTTGAACAAGCTCTTTGTTTGATCTTATCTTCAGAACATTTTCCAGGGTTAGTTCCACTGATGCGATTTCTGATCTTAGTGAAAACTAGATTGAACTGACTGAAATCTCGCTCAACACTGCTACAGCCAGTGCTCCCAGTACTAATTTTATCAATTTCCAAAGTGCTGGGTCATCATAGCGCTGTTTGGCCCAGAAATTAATAATATCGAATCCGTTTTGGTCAGCGTCTTTGCGAGGTTGGTTTTGGATATTCCTTATTCTTTGCTCTAATGATAAAACATTTGCAGCCACTTGAGTTCCTCTACCAATCCTCTGAGAAAGGAACTCGTTCAAGCTGAACCGAGTAGTAGAAGTGATCACTGTGTTTTGATTTAGAGAGGATGATGATCCAGCCACCGGTTCATCAATAGGTTGGATGGACAGATTATTGAGTTTTTGATGAACATGGAGTAGAAATTCCTGAAAACATAATTTATATTATAAAAATGTAAACTATACTCAAAGTATTCCTTACTATGATGTTTTCCTTTTGCTGTGACGAAAACAATCCAGAACCACGGAAGGAGAATCTGGGGTCGATATATAAGGCAGTTTGCATCGCATAATTGTTCAGAAGGGACCATTCCCGTCGTTCCATGGCATCCATTATACCGGTTATAAATATATTGGACTGAATGGATGCCACTCCACTCGTCCAAACGCTGTCATCCAGTGTCCAAAAAAGTCGCTGAGGGTGCAGTTTAGGCATTGAATTGCAATGGTGCAATCGTAAAGTGGCTCGAAAGCTTCCACGTAAGCATCAATTAGACACCACTGGTCACACATATCTGTATAGGTAGAGAAAACATAGTAAACAAATTATATACGTTAACGTTGTTTGACAACAATTTAACCAAGAAAACAGATGATTATTTGATTACTGCTATCCCCCGAAAAGGGCGATGAGTGGTGCCTTTCACCCATCATAATTTTTTGGCTGTCTATCCAGTTTAGCAACGTGAATCGGGAGATTCCTCAACTAGTACCACCACCCCCCACACACACATCAATTTACTTACATAGCTCTTCAAATTCTTCACCAAGTTTCATGAAAAAATCCTTTTGGTTGACCAGTGTCCTCATCATTAAATAATAGGAATTCCAACGAGTTGGCACGGGTGTCAATGGGTATTTGCCTCCAGAAATGTCGTCAAAAAATTCTTGTACTTAGCATTGCGGAACAAGGTAACAACTTTCGTTACCTTTTTGAGCTCTGTCTGATGGCTTTTACAAGCATCTGCTACTGCCAGCTGTACAGTATGTGCACCGCATCGAATTGTCACTGAAATGTGCGCAATCACCGATTCCAGATCTGAGAGCATTCCTTCTAAAATTTCGTCCTGATCTTCAAGATCTGCTTCTGCCACCGTGTTGCACTCCATGCTATCCTGATATTCCTCTTCTGGCACTGTTTCCTTTTCGATCAAGCGAAGACATCTTCACTATGTTCTTACCATTATCAATGGTGATGCTGTAGATTTGATGTGGGTGGATTCCAAACCGATCCAATATTGCAAACACGACTTCCTTCAAATGGATTCTGTATGCCGCTCATGGAGCTCGATTATGGCTGT